>JARGCV010000280.1:1000000-1070000 GCA_034064705.1 Bothrops alternatus | reverse complement strand
TGGAGCATCAGAAGTCATGTAAACATGGTTAACCATAACAATGCTGCAGGGGCCACAACTATGCAAACACAATTAGGGTGAAGTTACTTGAAATTTCAACTGCATGGGAATAATGGATCCCGAATTGTGTATGCATTCTTTAAACGAGCACATCTGGGGTATCCCGATTGAAGCATGTTTGCGTTACGGTGCACCATTTGGCATAATTGAAGGTTACAAACAGACAAAAAATAAAATTTTTAGTAGTATAGAGAATACAGTTTGGAGGTGAAAATTGCTCTTTTCAGATGCTTCCAAATTGAAAGGTAGCACATTTTTTTCTCCATATTTGTTGTTTAATATTACTCTGCTTTGAACAGTCTTGTTTTTGAAATTGATTCCATTCAGTTTGATTTGCAAATGCTATCCGAAGTTAATGAATAAATTCTTCTAGACAGGGGCACAGGCATCTGCTAATCAATGTTCAGCGTTGAATATTAAACTGAACAGCAACCCATGAGGCATCATGTCTGGTATTTGTTCACTTACCAGAACTAGCTTGCTTCCCAGTGATGTGCATCTCATTTGGAAATATCAGATTCATCCCTCACCAAAATTGAGTGAGGGGTGAACCTAGATTGGTTTATGGAAAGAGGCTTCACAGCCTGCATTTTTTTAAAGGCAGAGATGCAGTTTGAGCTTGAAAAATTTGGCTGCTGACCTTCAGCTGAATATAAAGCAGGATACCAAGCCTTAGAAGTGTGTGTTAGTGTAATTGTGTGTGTGTTTGTGTGTGTGTGTGTGTGTGTGTGTGTGTGTGTGTGTGTGTGTGTGAGAGAGAGAGAGAGAGAGAGAGAGAGAGAGAGAGAGAGAGAGAGAGAATACAGCATAGTTGCTAACCATAGGTCCGTATTGCAGTACTGTGAGATTAAAGTTCTCAAATTGGAAGATGTTTTGTTTGGGAAAACATTTGGTTGATGAATCAGTGAACAAAAAGTAGAAGAGTTTCTCTCTCTCTCTCTCTCTCTCTCTCTCTCTCTCTCTCTCTCTCTCTCTCTCTCTCTCTCTCTCTCTCTCTCTCTCTCTCTTTCTTTCATTTTTGAGTTATGAAAAAAAACTTAAAAAGTACACGGTCACAGAAAAACAATCAAATCTAGAGAATTTTGTGAGAGCAAAATTGTTTAGAAAAGTGTAAGGGAATGTTACAAGTAAAAATTACAAAAGAAATTATAATAAGATTTTTCTTTCACCTTTACAACTATACATATGTATGTTAAATATGGATAGATGATAAGACATCGATAGAAATAGACAGATAGATTAGATAGATAGATTAGATAGATAGATCAGTGGTTCTCAACCTTGGGGTCGCGACCCCATTTGGGGTCGCGAGACCATTTCGCGGGGGTCGCCGGGCACTGCCGGCCGCCATTTTGTTTTTTTTATTTTTATTTTTTTTTATTTTTTTAAATTTTTTAAATTTTTTTTATTTTTTGGGCGCGTGCGCGCGCCGCGCACACTCAGATCCGCCTGTCGCGCTGGAAAAAAAATTAAAAAAAAAATTAAAAAAATTTAAAAAATTAAAAAAAATTAATAAAATAAAATAAAATAAAAACAAAATGGCGAACTGCAACGGGTGGATCCGCGCATGCACGGTACGTACGACGGGCCGATCCGCGCAGGCACAGATCCGCCCGTTGCGGCCGCCATTTTGTTTTTTTTATTATTTTTTTTTTAAAAAATTTAAATAAAAAATAAAAAAAACAAAATGGCGGCCCGCGACGGGCGGATGTGCGCATGCATGGCGCGTGCAATGGGCCAATCCGTGCATGCGCAGATCCGCCTGTCGCGGCCGCCATTTTTTTTATTTTTTTTTTAATTTTTTTAAAAAAAATTTAAAAAAAACAAAATGGCAACCCGCGACGGGCGGATGCGCGCATGCGTGGCGCGTGCGATGGGCCGATCCGCGCATGCGCAGATCCGGCTGTCCCGGCCGCCATTTTGGTTTTTTTTTTTTATTTTTTAAAAAAATTAAAAAAAAATTTTTGAGCGCGCACACACGCACGCCCCCAGGTCGGGGTCGCGGCACGCATGGGCGGGGCAAGTGGGGTCTCAACCTCAGAAAGGTTGAGAACCACTGAGATAGATAGATAGATAGATAGATAGATAGATAGATAGATAGATAGATAGATAGATAGATATGGAGGGAGGGAGGGAGGGAGGGAGGGATGTTTGGATGTTTGGGACCTTTTTAGATCTATGTAATGGACGTTTCAGCACTCGTGTCATCAGCTCATCACTTTCACATAAAGTACTTTTCATTCTTGTCACCTGCCTGTTATAGCTCTGTACCAATACCTACTTATATAATGAATTTCTGGATCTGTTTTCTTGATATGTAACAGATCTGTTTGTATTCCTTAATTAATTGGTGAGGGGGAACCCCCAATTGCTTTGAAGCAAAATTGCACAGTGCATGCAGTAACCCGATTCTCTTCGATCTCTGCTCTTCAGTGAAAATGCTCTCTTCTTCTGGGGCAGGGGAGTTGACCCTAAGGAAGTGTGGACACTATTTGGGTGCAAAGCTTTCCTTTGGCTTTCCTAGTCATCCTTTTTAACAATATCAGGCGAGTAATGTAGTGTTGTGGCTAATATTCATTTAGAAATATATGTTTCACTCTTTGTAGATGCTGAGTGACCTTCTGGGGCATTTCTATTCAGAGAAAAAAAAACGTGTCACATGTTTCTGTTTTTTAATTAGGTGTGGAATAAAATTAAGTGTGACAAGAGGCGTCTGAAATAATAGGCTTTCTGTCAGATTCGTTGGATTTATCTTGTCACATATATTTTTTTTCTGCTATAAATGGGGATATTTCATCTTTCTACTAGGCAAAACAGCCTTGAGTTGAGAGGAAATGACATTTCTGTATGTGTGCGTGTGTATAACCATCCCTGTGTTTTCTAAATTAAATAAATTAAGCACGTTATGGTAACTTTCCTATTATAATACCACATCTTAGATTCTCTGCACAGTGACTGAGTGGAAATTAGGTAAAACAAAAGAGTTCTTCACATAATGCATCACAAACATGGAATCTACTGCTAATTTCCACAAGACATAGACAGAATATCAGATCCTGAAGAAAAAGAAAAGGGAGGTGATCTTCTTCAGAGAAAGATCATCATCATCATCATCATTATCATCTTCTTCTTCTTCTTCTTCTTCATCTCCTTCTCCTTCTTCCTCTTCCTCTTCCTCTTCCTCTTCTTCTTCGTCTCCTTTTCCTCCTCCTCCTGCTGCTCCTGCTCCTCCTGCTCCTCCTCCTGTGCCTGCTCCTGCTCCTCCTCTTACACATAATCCTGAATGTATTCTAGCCTTTAAATACAGACCTGGATGGTCATTAATGCAACAAAGACAGTATATCTCCAGTCTAATTCCTTTGGCACATACAACACAGTGCAATTCAGATGGAAGGATTTCTAGCTGACCTCTGGGCACTTTAAGAAGGCATTTCCTTTCCAAGGCTAACGTGGTTGCTTTCGAGGCTCTCTTCAAAGGCTGTGCCCTCTGAGTAGTTCTGGGCTGCATGGATGTGGAGACAGGTGGGTCAGTCTTCAAAGCAGCCAGGGAAGATTGATTCCATTTCTATGCCTGCCCATCTCAAATTTATGGCTCTAGGTAGCTAGCAACAGATTTAAAACTTCATGAAGCACATAACACTTTTTTTAAAAAAAATAATTGAATGGATCCAGTCACTTTGGCACATTGTTTATAATTTTGTCTTTATATTAAGTATTTGACTGCATGTCTGAGGTTCTGGTCATGAGGAATGAAGTCAGGTTTCACAGCACTGATCAATTACTATTTAAAAACAACAACAACCCACCATTGCTTTATTATTATGATTTAACACCAATGGCACAGCAGTCCCCTGAATTTAACAGCAGGAATAACAACAGCAACAAGGGTTTGAAACAAACAAACAAACAAAAAGAGTTTGTGAACTCAGGTAGGCTAATGAGGCCTGAATTTGGGAGATCTCTTATCTGAAGCGCTGATAGTTTGTGGGATGTGTGTGTTGTGCTCTGAAATTAACTATTAAGCAGTGGTTCTGGGTGCAGTTTCCAGGAGAGAAAGGAGGGCAGAGATGCCAATAAATCTAGCGTGGTTTGAAGCAACTGTCACTAAATCTCAGTTCTGCCACTGTTGTCTGCTGGTGTCAAGAACTGCTCGGCAAGACGGATGTGAGGAAGGATGAGGAAGGTAGGATATTAAACCAGAGCACTGATAAGTTTAGTTAAGAGGCGGGAGACGTGTCCTTGCAGTGACATTCAGCTGCCGGGTGTTTGTTTCCCTTTAAATAATACGGCCGTACATCTGTGAGAATGATGGCTTGGTGTTGGTGACATTGCTTCCTCACCAAGGTTACTGGCTGCAGGACAAGCCACATTCTCCCTTTCTCTTTTTCTCTCACACCCTGTCAATAAATATCCACTTGTCTGGGAAAGCGGGATAGAGATTTTACAGCTGACACCTGAGCATCTTCATTTCCAGAAGCAATGAGTTTCAACACATGTGAATGCGAAGTGTGTTTGGGGAGGAGGGGGCAAATTACAGGAATATATCTTTTCACCTGTCTCGTCAAAGAAAACCGTTATCTGTTTCAGACAACAGAACCTCAAGGTCTGGAAAACCGAGTCACCAAATGGCTCCCTCCCCACAAACGAGTGTGCTGCCATTTCCTTGCCGTTTGTTACCGGCTGATTATTAATTAATGCCTTGGCTTCTTCTTCGGAGGACTCTGGTTCAAACCCTGGGCTTCTTTAGAGATGATCCATGATTGACAGCCTGTTGTTTTTCAGTGCCAAAACCCAAGGCTCCCCAGCTGATCTCAGTCTCCAAAATAAAAAAAAAAAATCTAAGGAGATTCCTAACATGGCTTTTCTGGCATTTCACTCCTAAATCAGACCACAGGTAGTTATAGATAGTTTGCAGTCTAGTCTCTCCCTCTTCTTCTCCCTCTCCCTCCTCTCTCTCCCTCTCACTCACTCACTCACTCACTCACTCACTGTGTTGGTATAGCAATAGCACTTAGACTTATATACCACTTCACTGTGCTTTACAGCCCACTCTAAGCAGTTTACAGAGTCAGCCTATTTGCTCCCAACAATCTGGGTCTGGCTGAGGAATTCTGGGAGTTGAAGTCCACAAGTCATAAAAGGGCCACGTTTGAAGACCCCTGGCCTAAATCTTTTTCAAAGGCTAATAATTTGCTTCCAAGAAAACTTAATTGTACACTTTCAACTGCTGTTTTGAGAACATAGACTAGTTTGCTGCAGATGTTACTCTCCTTTAATTTACCGGTGTGCAATTTTCTGTTCATAAGTCAAGGAGAAATGAGAGAATCTACTCCCAATGAATATACAATGTTTTAATTGACTTCCTAGAATAAAGTTTGCAAATGGGTGCAGAGGGACCTCCTTGCCTGATTCCCTTTTGTAGTAAGATTTATTATTACCTCCATTTGTTCTTTCAGTCACATCATGTTTAGAAATCTTAACGGTTTGCCTGCCTGCACATTGATATAATACCAGATCCATGGATTGCCAAAAAGCATATATGTTTGTATCTCATGGACAATATATCATAGCATTACCTTGATATTTCATTATCTATTTTGCTTTGGAAACATGGTAAGTGAAGAAATACAGCCACAGCAAGGCCAGGCAGAGCAATTAATGTTCAGCGTCTGCAGCTGAATTAGTTTTTTGCTAATTACAATCTGCCCTGTTTCTCCTCTATCTCTTTGTGGGGGTGATTATGTGTACACACACACACAAATTCTATTGAATTGTTGAGATTTTGGAAAGAGTGCAGAGAAGAACAACTAAGCAACTAAGATGATTAAGGGCCTGGAGACCAAAACATATAAAATATAATTGCAGGAATTGGGTATTTCTACTCTAACTAAGAGAAGGACTAGGGGTGACATGATAGCAGTATTCCAGTATTTGAGGGGCTGCCCCAAAGAAGAGGGGGGTCAACCTATTGTCTAAAGCATCTGAAGATAGGACAAGAAATATCGTATGGAAACTAACCAAGGAGAGAAGCAACTTAGAACTAATTTCCTGACAGTGAGGACAATCAACCAATGGAACAACTTGCCTTCAGACGTTGTGGGTGCTCCATCGATGGAGGGTTTTAAGAAGAGACTGGACAACTATTTGAATTGTTGAGATTTTGGAAAGAGTGCAGAGAAGAACAACTAAGCAATTAAGATGATTAAGGGCTTGGAAACCAAAATATATGAAGTACAATCGCAGGAATTGGGTATTTCTACTCTAACTAAGAGAAGGACTGGGGTGACATGATAGCAGTATTTCAGTATTTGAGGGGCAACCCCAAAGAAGAGGGGGGTCAACCTATTGTACAACGCACCTGAAGGCAGGACAAGAAACATCAGATGGGAACTAACCAAGGAGAGAAGCAACCTAGAACTAATTTCCTGACAGTGAGGACAATCAACCAATGGAACAACTTGCCTTCAGACGTTGTGGGTGCTCCATCGGTGGAGGGTTTTAAGAAGAGACTGGACAAGACCGGAGCCTTCCGTGGAGAGCTTCAAGACGGGGCTTATTTTAAAATTAAAATACCAGACCAAGGAAAGGGCAAGCTAACGAGGGAAAGGGCTCGAGCAAAGAGGACCCTCGGACCTACCTGGACAGGTAAATATTGCCGCCGGGAGGTCCAAGGGAGCCGCGAATGGAGCCGAAGAAGCTGGCGGCGGCCGGCCAGCCGGCCGGAGCCAGCAAGAAAAGAACGACAGATGGAGGAGGAGGACATCGCCTTGAAAAGCGAGACCCGCCGGGAGAGTCTGCCGGCCTGAAGAGGTCCCCAGGATGAACAGATTAGAGAGCGGAACAGCGCGACTACAGCTGAAGGGGCCTGGCGCGGCAAACAAAGGCGGAGGCGAGCGGAGCCGACAGGACGCCAACAAGAGCGAAGGCGAGCAGAGGGAGCAACAGAGAAAAAGAATACCTACGGGAGGTGAGCTGTTAAAGGCGAAGAGGGCGGCTGGAAGACCAGAGGGGGAAGAGGAGGTGGAAGGCCTGGGAGAACTGGGAGAGAAAAGTGAGGAAAGAAGCCCATCAGCTGAGCCCCCTGAACCAAGGGAACCAAGGGACCCAGAAGACAAAGAAGCACCAAGGAGGGAAGAGGAGGTGGAAGGCCTGGGAGAACTGGGAGAGAGAAGGGAGGAAAGAAGCCCATCAGCTGAGCCCCCTGAACCAAGGGAACCAAGGGACCCAGAAGCAGGGCAAACAACAGGCAGAAGACAGGATGGTCTCCAAGCAGACCAAACTGATGCCCACAAAGGGACCTGTTCCCTCCCCATCCAAGCCTCCTGAAACATCCCAGCCTCCTGAAGCACCAGGGAGCACCCTACCCACCCCACACCCTCCCATCCAACCACAGGCCCCCAGACCCATCTGTCAACTCAGGCCTGCCCAGCAGAGCACACGTTACAAGAAGTAAAAGAGATGTTGGGGACGCTGGTAAAAATGATGGATGAAATGGATAAAAAGTTGGAGGAAGTGGGTACAAGGTTGGAGAGAAGGTGCATAGACGCAGAACAGAAGATGGAGAAAAGGTGCAAAGATATAAAACAGATGCTGTTGGACCAGGGCAGAGATCTAGAGAGAAAGCTGGAAGAACAACGCAGAGCGATGGCTGTAGATCTGGACCAAATTAAGGAGGCAATGCAAGCACACTACAAGAGGCTGGGGGATGAAATGGAGAAAAACCTCCAGGAGACCAGGGAGAGTGTGGCAAAGAAGATAGAAGGAGTGGAAAACTACATGGAGGGACAGATAGCAGAGATGAAAAGAGTGGCCCAAGACCAATCCACTATGATGCAATACTGGCACATGGCGTCTGCTATCAGATTTAGGGGATGGAAAGAGACGACAAACGAAACCCAAGAAGACCTGTGTAGACTCTTTGTAGGGGCCCTGGCAGCATTTCTGGGAAGGAAACCCGAAGATATTGCATGGCAATTCAACAGAGTCTACAGAGTCAACTCATGGGTGGCAGCAAACAGGAGCCTACCAAGGGATGTGATCATCCACTTCGCAACAAAGGGGTTTCGTAACCTTATCTCCGTAACATCCTACAACAAAAAATTATACATAGAGGAGCAGGAGGTGAAGGTATTGAAAGAGATCCCCCAGACGATGCTGCGAAACAGAAAGGACTACAAGTTCCTGACCAACGAGCTGAGACTACACGCTCTGCAATACCGATGGGAGGCCCCATCAGGAATGTCACTTTTCTATAAGAATAAGAGATACCACCTGAACTCGATCCAGAAAGCCAGAGAATTCCTTGAAAGGGAACTGAAGACGGACAGACCGCAAACAACAACGAGGGACAACGCAGACGGACTACTTGAAGGCGGAAGGGACCCAGAACAACGAACAAACTACTCAGAAACACAGACCGGTGCAGAAGCAGGAGAAAGGAATGGACCACCTTGAGATACGATGAAACAGAGAGCAGAGGGCAACAAAACCAAGGAAACAGGACAGAATACAGAGTTCAGGCAACTACAATCCACTACCAAACGCACAGAACAGCAAGACAAGACCCCACTACACAACATGAGCACCAATCCGGATACCATGGGAACGAGACCAAAGAAGAAAACAGGAGAAAGAGCAGAAGCGGTCTTGCAAGAGTATCCTGAAACCGATGATGGCAACTAAATACTTGACCTGGAACGTTAACGGGTTAAACTCCCCTCAGAAAAGGAAAAACTTCTACAAGATGTTCTATAGATGGCATCTAGACCCGAAAAAAATATCACTCATCTACCCGGACTCCCAGCCCAAATGCTGGAGGTGCGGGGACGGAGAGGCTACTTACTTTCACATATGGTGGACATGCAGAAAAATCAAAGCATTCTGGAGGAAGATATGGTGGACACTCCAAACTATTTTCAAAAAGCGTATAGAATTTCTACCTCAGGCTTTTCTGTTAGGGATCACAAAGGACTTCACTACCTCAGAGACAAATTTATTTTTGAACTTAATTACAGCAGCAAGATTGTTGGTGGGACAATACTGGAAGAATCCGGAAATACCGCCTATTGAAGAATGGACTGTGAAAGTAACAAATTTGGCGGAAATGGCGAAAATATCAGCATACTTGAAAAATCGCTCCAATGAACACTTTTTGACGGACTGGAAACAGTGGATAGACTATATCCAAGAGAGACACCAATCAAACAGAATGCAGCTGGCGTTTAGCTGAGGCTCGATGGGAGGAGGGAAGAAGGGTTAACAAATCAAATGTTTACAAAAACTAACACCCAATGTTGAATGTATATGTTCTATAACTAATGCCTCTTAACATAACCTTATGACTAATGTTGTTTGCTTTAATATTGTTAAAACAGACTGAATCTCTACCTCAGGATATGAATCTTTTACCTCAGGATCTCTGGTTAGGGACTATAAAAGAATGCACTAGTAATGGGATGAAGTCAATTCAGAAGTGCAAACGAACAATATGCGATAGACTAGATACAGTAGATAGACCATATATAAGAGAAACACCAATCAAACAAAATGTATTCGGAGTATACTTGAAGATGTAAGGGAGGAGGGAAGAACGTTTACTAAAACAGATGTTTACAAATGTTGTATGCTATGTTCTAGGATGATTGCTTAGCAATAGGATCTTATGTTTAATGTTGATCACATTAATATTGAACCAGATAAGAGAAACACCAATCAAATAAAATGTAACAGGAGCATAGTTGAGGCTAGACGCGAGGAGTGGGAAAAAGGCTTACTAATTCAGACGTTTTCAAAGACTAATACTTAGTATTGTATACCAGGTGTCATGATGATTGCTGCATGGTATGTTTTTGTGTTCAATGTTGATTGTTTTAATAAAAGAATTTTTATACTGAAAAAACAACAACAGTGGATTATGAAAATATGTAAATAAAATCTAAACCTTTGACCATAAAAAAAAAAAGAAAAGGAGGAAAATATTTCACTACCTGCATCAAGGAAAAAATGACATAATTTGCCTACAAGAAACACACATCAGAGTGGCGGACCAGAAATATTTAATCAGCTACAAACTAGGTGCGCACTTTGTGGCAGCGGCACCAGGAAAAAAGAATGGGATTGTTATATATGTAAAGAAACATGTAATAGCTAAGCTAATAGAGTCAGACCCCCAAGGCAGATACCTGGCAATCGAAATAACACAAGAAGACAAGAAGATTCTGGTGATGGGCATATATGCACCAAATCAACAACAAGGCAAATTCTACAAAAGGATACACAAGAAATTAACACAACTCAACTACAGATCTTGCATTATACTGGGAGACTGGAACGGGGTCATAGAGACTGCACTGGACAAAAAGAGGACTGCACCTAACCCGCAAAAGCACTCCAAGTTGCCTAAATCCTTCTTCGACATCAAGGAGGACCTTGAACTGACAGACGTATGGAGGGAAAGGCACAGCAAAGAACAAGAATTCACTTTTTTCTGTGACAGACATCAATCCTTCTCCAGAATTGACTTTATATTAACATCTAGCGACTTGCTAGTTTGTCTAAACGCGGTGAAAATCCTACCCAAAGTACTAACAGACCACAACCCAGTGAAGATGGAATTAAGACATGGCTTGAAACAGAGGAGATCTTGGAGAATTAATGAAAACCTGTTTCGACACGAAGAAAAGGTGGCTGAATGCAAACATGCTATGAAGGAATTCTTCAACATAAATATGAACAACGAAACACCTATAGAAATGATTTGGGATGCCAGCAAGGTGTTTATGTGCGGGATTCTTATGGACATAAATAACAGGCACCGTCGCAAACAAGAACAAAAAAGAAAGGAGTTAGAAGACGAGATAAGTAAGAAGGAGCGGCTATTAATAAAAAGACCAGAAGACAAAGTCATCAAAGAAGGAATCAAGATCCTAAGAAAGCAATTTGACATGTTGATGGCAGACCAAGTAGCAAGGAATATACAATATGCAAAACATAAGACATTCTGCAATGCCAACAAACCGGGTCGATGGCTGGCTTATATCATAAGAAAGAAACAGAAATCCCGCATAATTGAAAAGATAGAGTACAAAGGCAAGGAAGAATTTCAACAAGAAACCATCAAGAAAGCCTTTACAGAGTTCTACTCAAAGCTATACGCCGAGGAGAAGACACAAGACAAAGAGATAGATAAGTTTCTTCAAAACGAAAAGATACTGGCAGTCAGCGACACACAAAGAGAGGCCCTGAATGCCTTAATCACAAAGGAGGAAATACACTCAGCGATCAAACAACTGAAAACGGGAAAATCGCCCAGGACGGATGGGATAACAGCGACCTACTACAAGCATCTCCAGGAGGAGATGCTACGGTAGAACCCCTCAGAAAGCTATTTGTCAACATACAAGAAGGAGGCCAAGTCCCACCGTCCTGGAAAACAGCCTACATTTCGTTAATCCCCAAAGAGGGGAAAGATAACGCACAACCCGCAAACTACAGACCCATCTCACTACTGAACACAGACTACAAAATCTTTGCAAAAATTTTGGCCAATAGATTAATGACTGTACTACAAAAAACAATACACCCGGACCAAAGGGGATTTATACAAGGGCGCCAGATGAAAACCAACGTGAGACAGCTGTTGAACATAATAGAGTACTTGGAAAGGCACAACCAGGTACCCGCCACTCTTATGTTTGTGGATGCAGAAAAAGCCTTCGACAGACTGAGATACAAGATACAAGCAGATCTGGAAAGGTGGAAAACACTACGACTGTCCCTGCTTGGAAGGATAGCAGCAGTAAAGATGAACGTCTTGCCAAGATTTTTATTTCTCTTTCAAATGCTACCCATACTCCAAAAGGATGTGGACTTGGACAATTGGCAGAAAGGCATCAACATATTTATTTGGGATGGCAAGAGACCGAGGGTAAAACTAAAAATCATCCAGGACACGAGGGAGAGAGGGGGACTAAAAATGCCTAATCTAAAGCTATACTACTACGCAGCGACATTGGTGGCGTTGAGTGACTGGATTAATATGATGAATGAAAGAATACTGAATGTTGAAGGGCATGGTCTACTATTCGGCTGGCACGCATACCTGGTGTATGACAAAAAGGCAGACAAGAACTTCAAGGAGAACCCACTACGAATCCCGTTGTTATGGGTCTGGAAGAAATATAAATACCTTCTACACGATAAGATCCCCATCTGGACGATCCCCGGACACGCAATAGGGGATGTAAACATAACCCAAGGGCAGGAAGTGGTGCCCTACAGTAAACTCGTACTGGAAGAAGAAAATGGGCTCTCCTTGAAGCCCCAAACAACACTAGCAGATGAAGGAATAGGAGGCACCTGGCTATCATATCTACAACTGCAATCAAGGTGGCATAAAGACAAGAAGAAGGGTTTATCCCAGACTGATGAGAATTTAATTAAACAGATTAGAGAGCAGGGGATCATGCACATCAAACGAGTGTACGGTGTTCTGATAGAAATGGACTCTGAAACCGTGCTAGTCAAGAACTGTATGGTAAAGTGGGAACAAGACTTTGGGCATTCTATCACCATGGACACATGGGAGAAAATTTGGGTGAGAAATGTAGAATTTACGAAAGCGCAACACTTAAGGGAAAACTTCTACAAGATGTTCTATAGGTGGCACCCAGACCCGAAAAAAACTATCATACATCTATCCAGACACCCAGCCTAAATGTTGGAGGTGTGGTAACGGGGAGGCTACATATTTCCATATTTGGTGGACATGTAGAAAAATTAAAGCCTTCTGGAGGAAGATATAGTGGACACTCCAAACTATTTTCAAAAAGCGTATTGAATTTCTACCTCAGGTTTTCTTGTTAAGGATCACAAAAGATTGCACTACCTCAGAGACAAACTTATTTTTGAACTTGATCACAGCAGCCAGATTGTTGGTGGGACAATACTGGAAGAATCCAGAAATACCACCTATAGAAGAGTGGACTTTGAAAGTAATAAATTTGGTGGAAATGGCGAAAATATCGGCATATTTGAAAGATCGCTCAAATGAACAATATTTGACTGACTGGAAACAGTGGATAGACTATATACAAGAGAAACACCAGTCAAATAAAATGTGCCTGGCGTTTAGCTGAGGCTTGACGAGAGGAGTGAGGAATGTTTCCCAAAACAGACGTTTACAAAGACTAATACCTAATGTTGTATGTTATGTTCTATGATGGGTGCTTCTTAATATGATCTTACGTTTAATGTTGATAACTTTAACATTGAAAAAGCAGATTGAATTTCTACCTCAGGTTATTGAACTTCTACCTCAGGATCTTTTGTTAGGGAGTATAAAAGATTGCACTATTACAGAGACGAATTTAACTCTGAAGCGCGAATGAACTATATGTGATAGACTAGAAACAGTAGATAGACCATACATAAGAGAAACACCAATCAAATAAAATGTATCAGGTGTATAGTTGAGGCTTGACGTGGAGGAGTAAAGAAAGCTTATCAAGCCAGACGTTTACAAGGACTAATACCTCATGCTGTATTTTTAGGTTTTATGAGGATTGCTTCTTAATATGATCCTATGTTTAATGCTGACTGCTTTAATATTGGAAAAGCGTACTGAATTTCTACCTCAGGTTACTGAACTTCTACCTCAGGATCTTTTGCTGGGGATGATAAAAGACAAAATGTAACAGGCGTATAGTTGAGGCTCGACGTGAGGAGTGAAGAATGTTTACCAAGTCAGACGTTTACAAAGAGTAATACTTAGTGTTGTATTTCAGGTTCTATAATGATTGCTTCTTAATGTGATCTTGTGTTTGGTGTTGATTGTTTTAATAAAAAAAAGAGGTTAAAAAAAAAAGAAGAGACTGGACAACTACTTGTTTGACATGGTATTGGGTCTTCTGCTTGAACAGGGAGTTGGACAAGAAGACCTCCAAGGTCCCTTCCAGTTCTATTCTGTAAGATTAAATAAGAATTTATCATTTTCCTCTTGATGTTATTAATGTCCATTTAATCTCAATTTAGTTCATCCAGTCAAAGTTACAGAACTAAATGTATGGAAACAATATTTATCCCAGCAGCTGTTAAAAATCTGGGTCCATGGATTAATGTCAGTTTCTAAATGCATGGCGCTTTAGTTAATTCCATCCAAGGACAGATGATATCCTGTAGGAAGGAATATATTAGCAACTGTCATCCCAAAGGTAGTAAAAGTAGGCCGTGTATTACATAGAGGACTAAAAGGTCATGCCAGGAAGAGCTATTGGTAATAAGTCAATTAATTTTTTTATTTGAATTTTTGACATTTTACACATTTCTGGGTAAGTGTGACAACGGTTTTTCAGTTAGCTAAAGACAGATCCCGGTTTGGTGAAACAGGAGCTCTGTCTTGTCGTCCCCCCCCCCCCAAATCCTTTAAGTGATGAGCAAATGTGGAGACAGCTATGCTGAGCTAATCCCCTTGGTGGGAGGGAAGAGAGAAAGGGAAGTATTTATGCCATCTACTTGACCAAATCGGTGTATTATTTGCGCTGGTGGGCTTTGATGTGGCCTCCGCATTTTAAAGAGTTCCTCTTTGTGCTACATCCAGCCCTGCATTGCAACTCAGCTGGGCCCTTGTAAATGCTTTATGGGGAGGTTTGAACTATCTTTTGGGAGCAGATGCTGGGCAGGGGGGGCTCTTCTGCCAGATGTGGCTCACTGGGGACATATTTTGCCAGTGCCCCAGTCTCTGCTTTCTTTCTGCTCAAAACATTTACAATAGCCCAGCTGAGTTGCTGTGACCCACCAGGTTTAATGCTACCAAAATCAGAGTGCCACATTGCTGCTCTTCTGATTTATCAAGGAAAACCTGGAATTCTTCTTAGAATGAGTCTCAGAGCTGCTTTTTTATTTTTTATTTGGATTTTATTGTTTTTCTTTGAAGATGTTTCGCTTCTCATCCAAGAAGCTTCTTCAGCTGACCTGGATGACTGAGAATCTCCACAGACATTTTTAGAAAGAGGTATTGATGCAGAATTATTTATAGTAGGGGTGTCCAACCAGTTGTAAGGCTTGTGGACTGCTACCGGTATCATGTCCCCCCTATTTCTTCTTTTCATTAGACTGGCCAAACCCAAGTCCTGCAGCCATTCTTTGTATGTTTGAGTCTCCAGGCTTTGGGTTATCTTAGCTCAGGGGTCTTCAAACTTGGCCCTTTTATGACTTGTGGACTTCAACTCCCAGAATTTCTCAGCCCGGCATGTGTGCCTGGCTGAGGAATTCTGTGAGTTGAAGTCCACAAGTCACAAAAGGACCAAGTTTGAAGACCCCTGTCTTAGTTGCTCTTCTCTGAACTTTTTCCAAGGTCTCAACATCTTTTTTGTACTATGGTAACCAAGAAGACCGAATGAAATGCAGATCAGGAAAACTAGAGCGATACCTCAAAATATATTATTTGAGAAAGGCTTGGTTTTATTTTTTTATTTTTTTGTAGTTGTTTTCGCACTGATAGATAGCTAGGTCGATAGACAGATAGACATAATCTCTAAACCCCAGATCCTGCATAAACAGTTTGGCTTCTCTTCGCAGCCTTTAGTTTCACTGTCAATTTCATTCTACTTTCCATGCTTGACAACTCCAATAGATTTATGAAGGAAACCCTTTCTGAAAGTCAATTAATCAATCATTTATTGTCAAATAGCAGCTTGCCATTATACAGTTTTAGCCATATGTCAGAAGAACAGATCCTGCACATTAATAAAATGTCCATAAATAGTTACAAAGGAATATTTGGAATAACAAATCAGAACCCCAAACCAGAAAAATATCAGGATTGCAGTAGTAATGCACATTTTCCTGGATCTTTATATGACTGTTAGTGGCTGAGCAAAATTATTTTTCTTCCTTAAATGTTACTTCTAATGTAAGAAAGTAAGAATAATTTGTCTTATAGAAATCGAGTGATATCTTAGGTGTGAAGAAAGATTAAATATATTTAATGCAAAGATGATGATGATGATGATTAATTTCACATTCCAGTAGAAAGTTTTCACATTCGCATTCCAGTAGAAAGTTTTCTTTAAGAAAATGCTTTATTTGGCACTTGAAGGAACTATGTTACCCCTTCAGAACAAAGTGTATTCTTTAAACGGGATAACAAAATTCACTTCAGACCATATAAATTTAATAAATAAATGTAATCAATCAATGAGTGAAGTCAATGCTTGTTTCTTACTCTTCATGCCATTTTGGGGCTTAGATGTTTATGTTTTATCATATTGTTGTTGCAGGGAAAATAAAGTCCTCGTTCATTTTAAGTTCTCCTGCTGTTTTGCTAAAATCTCACAGACTAAATAACAGTGACTGCAGGAGAAGAGCAGGTACAACTGGGAGGCAGAATTAAATGTGCCATTAGCTTGGAGTCCTTACGTTGTCACAAATGGTCCAAGTATAAGACCTCTTGAATTCCATTGACCCTCATCTGGTGCCAATATAATACTGAAGTTTAGTTGACTAGATGCCTGTGTATAGACTTGAGCAATACTGTAAACCTTTTAAACTGCAATTTGATGCATGGTCCTGATCCTTTGTGCTTATGATGACTCCCCTGGAGGCTTCCCCAGATACCTGTCTAGATGTCAGCTCAGGGGAGGATGAACCCATTCCAGGCACATCAGGAGGGAAATTGGCCAGTGGATCCAAGCAGCCATCTGAGAGGGATTTGGCTGAAGCTGCAGCAGGACAGCCCTGAGGCTTCAGGTGGGAAAAACAGGCAGCTACAGCTGGTCAGGGATGAGGAAGAGGAACTGCCTGCTGCACCTGATCTGAGAACACACAGGGCAGAGAAAAGGCAGGAGCAGAGGAGGTCAGCCCTATTACTCATGAGGAGGCAGCCTCGTCCCTCTTGATGGGCTGCAACAGAAGCTGGCTGTTTAGCATAGCAGACAGATTGAGGCAATGCTGGGAACAACACGTTTGTTTCTTTGCTGTGTGTTCTTGCCTTGAGCTTTGGATTGTGTCTCTTCAGTTGTTACTTTGTCTTGCCTTGCCTTGCCTTGCCTTGTGGACTTGCCTTTGCCTTGAGGACTAGTATTGGCTTCATTTGAGTAGCCTGTGGAACTCACTGGGGTTCAGCTGATGCTGGCATGAGGAATTGCTGGGGAATACCAGTTCAGGCTCTGAAGCATTAACAAACACTCCTTAACACCCGTGATATATGTTTGTGCATGAGTGGGACCGCACAATGCTTGGCAGTCACTGTATACAATCTTTTCCCAACTGCAGCTTATCTTCTGCAAATAGATCTCTCTTTGCTAAGATGTCCCTTTGCCCTCTCCAGCTCTGTTTCAGAAGGACCCACACATTTGCTTGAGTGGAGAAATCCTATCTGTTAGTGACACCATGTCATCCCCGTAGAGTCAGATTTGGATACAGCCCTGCGCTTATTGGAAAGAGGGGGGGATTTGTAAGTAGGTGGGCCATAAGCTGCCCCCTCCAGCACCTGCTTGCCTGTGGGTATTCCGTTTCTTCTTTCTCTCTCTCAATCAGAGTCTTTTCTTGCGTCCCGTTGCTAGTCATCTGAGAGTAGAGTGCTTTCTTTCCCTCCCAAACAATAATATCAAAGTCACACCCTCATCCTGATGATGGGAGGATAAAACACATCATCCTTGTTGAAGGGGAAACAGACTCCTTTTCAGAATGAGATGCACGCACCTGCTCTAAGCTGGGCGCAGCAATACGAAATTTATAACTTCAATTTTTCACTCTTTGAATGTCCAGGTGCGGCCGCTACTGTAAGTGTCACCCGAGGTCAGTTTAATTAAGATCAGCCCTTTTCTCTTGGCTGAAACCTTCCGAAGGGCTGTCACGGAGGAGTCTCTCACCCTTTTGTCCAGTGCCAGCAGCTGGTGACAGCTTGGCAAATGATGAGTTCCTTGGCTTAAAACAAACTAAATTGCAGACAAAACAAGCCGTCAGCTGAGTAAATAGCGCACCTCTCTTTGGCTTCATGGGAAAGGAGGAGATTAGGAAGAAGAGTACTTAGTGTTCATAATTACTAGCAAGAGGCAAAATAGTAGGCTCAGGCTGGCTGGAGATGGTTCCATTATATCCAATTAACACCCACTTGATTGTTCTTAATTGCTTGGGTTTGATGAGAGCAGAGCAGAGACATCACTGCTCGGGATGGCAGATACCACCTGGCCATTTGCTGGTGTTCAAAACCTACCCATAAAGTTGAGAAAAGTTCGCTCCAGAAGGACTGATGAATAATTATGGTGATTTTATAATTTGGGGTTTTTTTTCAAAGCAGCGGGGGGGGGGGGAGAGAGAGAGAGAGAGAGAGAGAGAGAGAGAGAGAGAGAGAGAGCGAACACTGATATTTTAAAGTCTTTTTTGGGATGGGTTTAATCTTGAATCGGTCAACTGAAACAATTCTCTTGTGTGAACCTCCAGGTTGGGACTCCAAATGATGTTCCACTTTGCTGAAAGAGAGTCTGAAAGGAAGGTGTGAGTTATTGGGAACAATTTCTCTGCAAAAATGCAACACACTTTGTTGAAACCAGCAGTGGTGTGAAGGGATGAAAGTCTTCTTCTTGGTGTTCCTTCCTTGGGTTAGAATAGAATAGAGCTGGAAGGGACCTTGGAAGTCTTCTAGTCCAGCCCCCTGCTCAAGCAGGAGAACCTATACCATCTCAGACAGGTGACTGTCTAGTCTAGGCTCTTCTTAAAAATCTTCAGTGATGGAGCGCCCATGATTTCTAGAGATATTCTCTCCCAAAATGTGAAAGAAAAACAGAGTGGGAGTGGACCTTGGAGGTCTTCAAGTCCAACTCCTGCTCAAGCAGGAGACCCAAGACCATTAGGGCTGTCTACTAAGTCTCTTCTTAAAAGCCCCCAGGGATGGAGCATCTACAACTTCTGAAGGCAAACTGTTTCACTAGTTAATTGTTCTCACTATCCGGAAATTTCTCCTTAGTTCTAGATTGGATGTCTCTTTAATGATCTTCTTATCCTTCACTTAGTTCTCTCCTTGATTAGTTTCCATCAATAATAAAGAAAATTTGTATAAAATGTTTTATAGATGGCACCTTCCACCAGCAAAACTAGCAAAAATGTTTAAAAATATGTCAGATAGATGTTGGAAATGTAAACATAATAATATAGGCATGTATTATCATATTTGGTGGACATGCGGGAAGGCAAAGGTTTATTGGAAAAATATACATATGTGGTTAGAAAAAATATTGGATGAACAGGTGGATTTTAAACCTGAACTTTTTCAATTAGGCATCACGCCTGAAAAGACTAATAAGCAGAAATTATACTTAATTCTACATATTACTACAGCAGCAAGAATAATTTTTGCACAATATTGGAAAAATGAAGCTTTGCCATCAGAAGAAGAAGTAATTAGGAAGATTTTGGAATGTGCAGAGATGGACAGATTAACCATGAGGCTGAAAGACAAAGAAGACACAGACTATTATCAAATTTGGAACTTATTTTATACTTGGTTAGAGAAAAGAAGCAAGGATTAGGAATTGAGTATGTATTAGTATAGCAAATTTCAGACAACTTGTTGATTGGAAAACTTAACATATATTGGGGAAAAAAATAATAAAAAAGATTGAATAATAATAATAAAATAAAATAAAATAATAAAATAGTAGTTCAAAACAATAAGAGCTGTGGCTCTGATGGCCTAATGACTATCATTTGATTCTTGTCTTTCCTTCAAGTACTTTGGAGAATAAGGTTGACCCCTTCCTTTTTGTGGCAGCCCCTCAAATACTGGAAGACTGCTATCATGTCTCCCCTGGTCCTTCTTTTCTCTAGACTGGCCATTCCCAAATCCTGCAACCGTTCTTCTTCATATGTTCTAGTCTCCAGGCCTTTTAATCATCTTAGTTGCTCTTCTTTGCACTTTTTCCAAAGTCTCAACATCTTTTTTTTATGTGGTCACCAAAATTGGATGCAGGATTCCAGGTGTGGCCTTACTAAGGCTTTATAAAGTGGTAATAATACGTCACGTGATTTTGATTCTATGCCTCTGTTTATACAACCCAGGACTGTATTATCTTTTTTGGCTGCCGCCGCACATGGCTGGCTCACGTTTAAGTGATTTCAAGAATGTCTGAAAAAGGCTTCTGCCTTCAAGACATTTAAAACATGTACATCACTAAAAGAAGGATAATCGGAATGTGAATTCTTGACATGTTTGGGAATTACTGATTGTTAAGCCAAGCCCAGAAATGTTACTCCATTCCCCTATAGAGAGGACCTTCCTAAATTGCAACTCATGAGACAAAGTGGTCTTGTTTTTATTCTGATTTTTTGCTGTTAATAAACAAGGTGGTTTGAGGTTGGGGATCTTGTCAAAAGGAAAAAAAAAAGTGAACCTGATAGCATGTAGATTTATTAAGCATCTTAATCTCTCCATAGTTAGGAGACCTATTAAACCAGAACATCCTTAGCGATTAATGGATCCTGGGGGATTTTGTTTGATCTGTCAAAGGGGACGGGGTGGGGGTGGAACTTGATACTTTAGCTCCTAAGTATCCCCTCCTGGAATTCAGATTTTAATTTCCTTGGGTTTTGAGGAAGAGAAAGGATCAAAGGACATGGCTACAAGAATGGAAAGAGGTTTGGGCTGAATCCAAGTGAATATAAGCTTGTTGGATTTATGCTAAAGCATTTTTAGGATCAGAGGGATGTCAACCAGAAGAATTATTTTTTCTGGTTAACTTACTTAGTTATGTTTTCCTCTCCAAGGGGCTATTGAAACCTTTCGCATCAAATTTGCAAAACATTTTGCTTGTGAAACCACTTCTATTCGTTCCAAAACAATTCAGCTCCTTTTGATTTTGACCAATTCCTCATTTCAGCAAGTGCATTTTACCAATTCTTCAAACTTGGCTTTAAAAGGTTACAAAAATGTTTACATGCAACTTTAATGCAAATTTATGGGAGATGCACATTTAATGTAGAGTGTTTTTCTTGGGTGTACATTTTTACAATTATTTTTTTTTACCCCAAAGAAAAATGTACAAATTTTTTTATATGTATGCTGTTCTGAAACATGCTTTTGAGCGTACTTTTTCTTTCGACGTGTGTTTTGAGCTGATAGCTATTTATGCAGTTGTCCCATACATTCAACAAGTCTGAAATTGTTCATTCATCTAAACATACTGATCACTTGAACTTCTAGTCTATTCTTAACAATGCATTATAATGAAATCCTTAATAGCAGATTTTTATCCAAAATCAACCTTAATATTCTTTCTTGGCTAGAGTTCCCTTAAACACAGGATATTTACTTTTGAGTAGTGATGAGTAGGATCAACATGAAAAATGAAGTAGGTTTTTTTTAATCTAATGTTGATGTAAAGCTGGACATATTATATGTGTAAAGATGGGCAGTGAAACAAACATTTTAGAAATTTTCAGTACCGCAAAAGTGAGGGGGGGAATTAAAAAATGACTAAATGCATTCATTTAGTTGATGTTGGTCTTTTTAAAAAAAATTCAGTTTTTAAGCATGCATGTATGTGTTAACTCTGACAGGATGATGTGGACATTAAACTAACAGAATGTCATATTTCTCTGAAAGTGGGCTCTTTTTCCAGGCAACTCTTGAAGGGGAGAAGAAGGGACATACTTAATTTATATTGGTAGGTTTTTTTTTAATCCTTTCCTAATTTAAATTACACAGAACCATTTAGGGAGGGTGACATTATTATTTATTAAACGTTACTAGACATGTGTGTGTGAGTATCTTTCTCCCATCTTTTATCATCGCTACCATTCCTTTAATACCATTCTTTTAACGCAACTTGTGACAAGCAGAAACATTAATTACAGTTAACAATATAATGTGAAATGCTCCTGGATTGCTTAATTATTTATTTCAAGA
This sequence comes from Bothrops alternatus, assembly GCA_034064705.1. Lineage (NCBI taxonomy): Eukaryota > Metazoa > Chordata > Lepidosauria > Squamata > Viperidae > Bothrops > Bothrops alternatus. Next base: position 1,048,039 of record JARGCV010000280.1, on the reverse strand, counting down.
AGCCAACCCCCAGTCAAAGTGGTTTCATCTTACCCTGAGCTTGAAGTCAAAGTTCAGAAGTCAGAAATCAAGTAGTCTCGGTTATCAAATTATGTTAACGATTCTAAAGAAAGCTTGGGGTGTTCCCCCCCCCATTCTATCCTCCTGTTATAGCTACTAACGGGCAAGGAAAGCTGATAGCCAATTAAAGCTGGCTGCTACCTATGTGCTTCAAATACATGTATACAGACAGACACGCTCTTTAGATACCCAGAAATTTCACCCACAGCTCAAATAAGGGAGCTGAGAACACTTTTTGGTCCTATTGGTGCACACAACGAAACTTATTTTATGTATAGTTACGGCAACTGGAGAGAAAAAAAACAGCAAGAAAGCTCAATTTATATCTAATAGTTGTATCTGCATCTGAATGATTAACGAATAATTGAAGAAACCAATTCTAGAGAGATTCCTGACCAGGATATGAAGCCATGTGAATGTATAAATACTTCCCTTCTTTCTGAAATAGTCCCAGATAATAAGAACGACAGCCGCAAAGACAACAGATGAGGAACAAAAGAGAACCAGCCAGGGAATTGGCCTACAATAATGAGAAATTGTTTCATAATTTCTAATCAGGGGTAAATTCCCAGGGCAACCTTCACTAAAGGTTTGGGAAGCATGAAAAGTGGCAAACTCTGCTAAACTTCTGTTATCGTGAAAGCAATCATTTTGGTTCCATTTGCATTTAATAAGTTTCTTCCCTATATTTCTCATTGGGCAGCTCAGATTTTTTTTTTTTAAAAAGGGAGTGTGTGCTTTTAAAATGAAATTAAGATCATGACTAAATAGGCCTATTAAAAATGCTTGAACATACTTGAAAAATCGCTCCAATGAACAATTTGTGACAGAGTGGAAACAGTGGATAGACTATATCCAAGAGAGACACCAATCAAACAGAATGCAGCTGGCGTTTAGCTGAGGCTCGATGGGAGGAGGGAAGAAGGGTTAACAAATCAAATGTTTACAAAAACTAACACCCAATGTTGAATGTATATGTTCTATAACTAATGCCTCTTAACGTAACCTTATGACTAATGTTGTTTGCTTTAATATTGTTAAAGCGGACTGAATCTCTACCTCAGGATATGAAACTTTTACCTCAGGATCTCTGGTTAGGGACTATAAAAGATTGCACTAGTAATGGGATGAAGTCAATTCAGAAGCGCAAACGAACAATATGCGATAGACTAGATACAGCAGATAGACCATACATAAGAGAAACACCAATCAAACAAAATGTATTTGGAGTATACTTGAAGATGGAAGGGAGGAGGGAAGAACGTTTACTAAAACAGATGTTTACAAAGATTAATACCTAATGTTGTATGCTATGTTCTAGGATGATTGCTTAGCAATAGGATCTTATGCTTAATGTTGATCACATTAATATTGAACCAGATAAGAGAAACACCAAACAAATAAAGTGTAACAGGAGTATAGTTGAGGCTAGACGCGAGGAGGGGAAAAAGGCCTACTAATTCAGACGTTTTCAAAGACTAATACCGTACTTAGTGTTGTATATCAGGTGCCATGATGATTGCTGCATAATATGTTTTTATGTTCAGTGTTGATTGTTTTAATAAAAGAATTTTTATAGTGAAAAAAAATGCTTGAGAAGGCAACTTATGGATTTGGGGGAGGTGATAAGTTAAAGAAGTGATTTTCAAACTTGGAAAGTTTAAGATGCGTGGATTTCAACTCCCAGAATTCCTGCTCACTCGGGAATTCTGGAAATTGAAGTTCACTGTTCTTAAAGCTGTCATGTTTGGAAAGGGATAGGATAGGATGGGATGGGATGGGATGGGATGGGATATGATGTAATGTAATGTAATGTAATGTAATGTAATGTAATGTAATGTAATGTAATGTAATGTAATGTAATATAATATAATATAATATAATATAATATAATATAATATAATATAATATAATATAATATAATATAATATAATATAAAGACCTACATACAAACACCCGCGAAAACCTCAGAAAACACACATATATATGTTTTCATAGATTTTATAGTTATATCTGAGGTTTTCACGGGTGTTTGTATGTAGGTCTTTGGTTATTTGGGTTTTCTCCCGCGTAAAATTGGAAGTGTCTTGGCGACGTTTTGACGAAGTCCCATTTGAAGCTGAAAACACCAGCCTGAAGAGAGAGAGAAAACCTGAATAACCAAAGACATATATATATATATATATATATATATATATATATATATGTATGTATAATTATATACTATATAATTATATTGCATAATTATATACTATATAGAATGGAATTATATTCTATACATTATGTGTTATATTATATAATTATATATTATATAGAATAGAATTCTAGGTATTATATATTATATTACATTATATAGTATATAGAATACTGTATATTATATATTATATTATATAATTTACATTATATAGAATAGAATACTATTGTATATATTATACTATATAATTATATCTTATCTAGAATAGAATTCTATTCCATATAAGATATATTTATATATATTATACATTATATAGAACAGAGTTCTATACTATATATTATATATATTATAATTATATATAGAATAGAATACTATTCTATATATTATACATTATATAATTAAATCTTATCTAGAATAGAATTCTATTCTAGATAAGATATAATTATAAATATATATTATATATTATATAGAACAGAGTTCTATACTATATATTACATATAATATATTATATTATATAGAATAGAATTCTATTCTATCGTATAAAGAATTCTATTTTTTTAGCCTCAGTAGGAGAAACTTCAGCATTTCTTGATCAGTTTATTTCTGCCTCGCCAGGAACTCAAAAAAAAAAAAAGGAAAAAAATTCAAAACTATAATGGATTTGACAGCATATTAGGACAATCAGTCCTGGTGAGGCCCATAGCCATAAATCCACCAGGCAGTTTCTCTTCTACGGGACACTGGAACCGTCACCATTAGGGAATTGTTTGTTCCCGTCACCACGACAACGTCACTGGTACTTATCATTAACTTTCACATCAGTTTTACTTTTTTCTTTTTTAAAGAGGCAAGAACAAAATCCAGGCTCTTTGTCAGGGAGAGGAGAGGAAAAAAAACAACAACAACAAAAAACAGCCAGTCAATGTTGCCCCAACTTTTTCCCCCAAAGCTGCTATTCTAATTACTCTGAGATTGATGAGCTTAGTTTTTCACTGAGACTGGTGGCAGTTAATTCCTCTGACCTGGATGGCTCTGCAAGTCTCTGTAGTAGATGGCGGCCCTGGAAGTTTGATTATTAGTGACATCTTGTAACTGAGAAGAAGCTTATCTCTCCCGACACTCTTGATAAGTCCAGACAAGGTTGAACTGGGAACTGGTGTGACAATGTGTGGCAAATAAATAAATAAGGGCCGTCTGCTTCCCAGTTCTAAAATAGAATAGAATAGAATAGAAGAGAAGAGAAGAGAAGAGAAGAGAAGAGAAGAGAAGAGAAGAGAAGAGAAGAGAAGAGAAGAGAAGAGAAGAGAAGAGAAGAGAAGAGATAATATGGAATAGAATAGAATAGAATAGAATAGAATATGGAAGAGAAGAGAAGAGAAGAGAAGAGAAGAGAAGAGAAGAGAAGAGAAGAGAAGAGAAGAGAAGAGAAGAGAAGAGAAGAGAAGAGAAGAGAAGAGAAGAGAAGAGAAGAGAAGAGAAGAGAATAATAACTTTATTGTCACTTTGAACGTACACTAATCGGCATACATTAAAATGAAATTTCGTTGCACTCTAACTAGAAGACCACAAGAAGGGAGAAAGTATTCATCCTTGCAAACTTTTGCTTGTAAATTCTGGAGAACTGTTTTTCGCTGTCCTGTATCTGATCACCTGCAAATGTTAGTGCTAAAGTTTGTCAGCCTGAGCAATCTTACATTTGAATAATAATAATAATAATAATAATAATAATAATAATAATAATAATAATAATAATAATAATATTAAGAATAATCAGAATAATCAGAATAGAGCTGGAAGGGAACTAGTCCTCCACTCAAAACCATTCATTCAGTGATTGCTTGAAGTTACGATGGCACAAAAAAATGATTTATGCCTGAGGCAGCATCCCCATAGCCAATCAATGAATCAGAATAGAGCTGGAAGGGACCTTGGAAGTCTTCTAGTCCAACTCCCTGCTCGAGCAGAAGACCCCATACCATTTCAGACAAATGGCTGTCCAATCTCTTCTTTAAAACCTCCAGTGATGGAGCACCCACAACTTCTGAAGGCCAACTATTCCACTGATTAAATAACAAATAACAGATGGAAGGAACCTTGGAGATCTTTCAGTCCAGTCCTCTGCTCAAGCAGGAGACCCCATACCATTTCAGACAGGTGGCTGTCCAGCTTCTTCTTAAAAACCTCCAGTGATGGATCACCTACAACTTCTGAAGGCAACTTCTGTTCCACTGGTTAATTGTCCTCACTGTTAGGAAGTTTCTCCTTAATTCCAGGTTGCTTCTCTCCTTGACTGGTTTCCATCCAATGTTTCTTGTCTTGCCTTCTGGTGCTTTGGTAAATAAATTGACCCCCTTTTCTTTGTAGCAGGCCCTCAAATACTGGACTACTGCCATCATGTCCCCCCTAGTCCTAGTCCTGGAGTTCCATCAGGCTTAGAAGTTTCTTTCTGAGAATTATAGATGGTGCTCAACGTAGAAAAACAATTGAGCCCTAATTTTCCATTGCTAAGCAAGACAATTGTTTCAAATGTTCTTGGGTGCATCTAGTGGTGTGCGGGCAAGCATTATCGTGAACCAAAACCACAACGGAAGTGGTGCCATAGAACCCCCTCCCCCAAATGTGAGGATGCCAAAGGGGTATGGCTAGTGAAGCGACAACTACTCAGGAATTCCAAACCTTGTAAGACATTATGACAAGGACCTCAATTTGAATGGCAAACAGGTCGAAAAGTCTTGTAATGTTGTAGTTTTCTAATGTGTATAATAAAAGTTCTGTCTAACTAAACGGAGGTTTATTTTTGAATTGTCCTTGCTTTTTTGTCTGCCAATTTAAGCTATTATATCTGGGCTTAGGTTCAATAAAAATCAGTGAGATTAACTTCTGAAGAGATAGGCAAAGGAGATAGCTGCAACTTTATCATCATTTCATAAATTGTGGCTTATATTTATAGCTTTTATTCAAGGTTTTTCTTATTAAAACATTAAGGAGTTTCTTCATTTTTACCAGTAAGCATCTTACGCAAATATTATGGTGATTTGGGAGGGTGTCTTTTTTTTGTTTGTTTGTTACCCAACTCTCTTTTTTTTCCAATTGTCTTGAAAAACTGATATTAATCTGTAGTGAAAATATGGGGTTACCTCATTGCTAGTTTTCGATCATAAAGTTGTTATCATCTTAAACTACAGACTATAGAAATTAAATTTTCTAACCAGGAGGGCTGTTCGTGATTTTTTTTCCTTCATTTTTTTTAAGTCTCTCCTTGTTAATTAGAAGTGTACATATTGGGAAATTAACTATGAAATACTAAAAATGATAAATTATTCCATGTTTGAAAGTATAAATTAAAGGTTTAGTGTATATAAAATTTGTCATGTTTAATTGCAAGTTCAATTAAAATTCAGGATAATGATGATTTATACAGGTTTCTGTGTAATTTGATATTCATTAGCTTAGCCAGACACATGCTGATATTAGCTCGTTAATTATGTTTCCTTTTGTTGAAAGCAGCCTTGTGAAAGCAATCTGCTCAAAGTTTTCCAAACTCATTCTGCTAAATGAATATTTAGCAGCTGTTCGTGTTATTGAGATGGTCACTGTGGCTTCATTTGACTCATACATGGCATCAATCATGCCTACTGTATAACAACAAGGTTGTCTCATTACAAACTCATTTATGAAGGTTATGGGTGATGTTAACAAGCTATTGAGTAGCTGCAGAATACAACTTTATAGTAACGTCAAGCATTCACTGCATTGAGATTTGAGAAAGAACTTGCGGTCAAAAATGGCGAGTAATTAAAAAAACCTGGAGAAATGACCAAGTTGAAATTGCAGTAATTTGATTCCTTGATTACTTTTATTGATGAAATGAATGACGGAGTGAATTGTTGTAACTTCTGAATATTAAATTCTGCCCGTACAGTAGCTGTTTTTTTTTTTTTTCATTTCTGTTCTGGGCAGCTTTTAATGTGGAGAGTAGCAATTCCAAACAGTTTTATTAAAGTGCTTTCCACCATCTTGGAACTTTTCTCCAGAAGATTTGCCATCACCGGAGACTTTCAAAAAGAGATTGGACAGCCATTTGTCTGAAATGATATAGGGTCTCCTGCTTGAGCAGGGGGTTGGACTAGATGACCTCCAAGGTCCCTTCTAGCTCTGTTTTGATTGGAATCTGATCAAGGAGACAAGCAACCTAGAACTAAGGAGACATTTCCTGACAGTGAGGACAATTAACTGGTGGAACAGAAGTTGCCTCCAGGAGTTGTGGGTGCTCCATCACTGGAGGCTTTCAAGAAGAGACTGGACAGCCATTTGTCTGACATGGTATAGGCCATCTCAGACAGGTGATTGTCCAGTCTCTTCTTAAAAACCTCCAGTGTTGGAGCGCCCATGGTTTCTGAAGGCAACTTCTGTTCCACTGGTTGATTGTCCTCACTGTCAGGAAGTTTGTCCTTAATTCCAGGTTGCTTCTCTCCTTGATTAGTTTCCAACCTTTGTTTCCTGTCTTGCCTTCTGGTGCTCTGCTGAAGACATGCTGGCTGGGGAATTTTGGGAGTTGAAGTCCACAAGTCTTAAAAGTTGCCCATGTTGGGCAGAGCTGCCCTAGTCCTCTCTAGTTTTATCTTCTATGTACTTTGTGAACAATTGGATACTTCTGAGAAGCTCACAATCTTGGCCTGTAAGACAATAGCTCCCTTTCACAGTTGTTTCTCAGCAACCAGCACAGTATAACAAACATGCTGCCTCAGAGTTCGCCAAGAACTGGCGGGTGTTCTTCTCAAATCTCTCCAGTCCCCATCTGAACCTCTCCAAATTGGCTTCAGTTGCTGGCAGCAAATTCCAGAGTTTATTTATGCCTGGGGTGACCAAAACATTTCCTTTGATTGGTCTTAAAACTACCTGCCTTTTGTTTCAATGGATGGATGGATGGATCTGAAGTTCTAGCATTATTAGAGAGAAAATAACTCCTCTCTTTCTACATCATCCTTATAGAGTACAGTTTTTCTGTACTCAGATCATCTAAGAGGACTTCCTAGGATGGACTCTAGACATATATATTATGCTCAAAGATAATCATACTAAATTATGTAAGTGAAGAAAAACCACATATATATTATGCCATATTCTAACCATATTAGAATAGAAATAGAATTAATAGAAAAGAATAGAATAGAATAGATTAGAATAGATTAGAATAGAATAGAATAGAATAGAATAGAATAGAATAGAATAGAATAGAATAGAATAGAATAGAATAGAATAGAATAGAATAGAATAGAATAGAATAGAATTAAAGTATAAGGTTAGTGAGGGTGGATGGAGACATATAAAACTTTCTACCATTTTAAATGATTGGAATAGGATTAGAAAAAGAATTAGAATGAATAGAATAGAATTAGAATGAATAGAATAGAATAGAATAATAAACAGAACAGAATAGAACAGAATCTTATTTCCAGAAATGTCCAGAAAAAAAAGAGAGACCTCTTAGTTGTAAGAACACAAAATCAAGTGGAAAGGCCATTATGATTTAGATTTTTGATTTAAGAAGCCCTGGTCTTAGGGACCTGTGACCCTGAGTCCAAATTTAAGGGGATGTTCTCAATAGTCCCTTTTGCCAATCCAAATTCATTTCTGGTCTCCTCTCCATCGTAATCCAAGTTACAGAATATAGAATAACAGAGTTGGTAGGGACCTTGGAGGTCTTCTAATCCAACCCCTGCTTAGATCCTATACTATTTCAGACCAATAGTTGTCCAATCTCTTCTTAAAAACTTCCAGTGTTGGAGCACTCACAACTTCTGGAGGCAAATTCTGTTCCACTGGTTGATTGTTTTCACTGTCAGGAAGTTTCTCCTTAGTTCTAGGTTGCTTCTCTCCTTGACTAGTTTCCATCCATTGCTTCTTATCCTGCCTTGGAGAATAAGTTGACTAGAAGCTTGATGATGATGATGATGCTCTTATTATTAGCCAAATCATTCCCTCTGCAGAATAAAGGCCTCTTTCTTGATAGTTATTGTTGTGGGTGTCTCACGACTGGATGATGACATATCAGAGGATGAGGAAGCACAAGCAGGCCCCTCTGGGTATTTCCCCCCCCCCGGCAGCCGAGTCAGACAATGAGGAGCTTTGTATGCATTCTGAATCAGACTCTCCAAATGATGAGTCAGATTTAGAGCAAGAAGATAAATGGATTGATCCGAGGTTCCGAAGGTTTGATAAGCGAAGGTGTCAGTTAACTGGAAAAAGGAAGTAATGGGGGGAAGTGACGTATCGGACACTATATTAGAGGGGGGAAGGAGACTACGCCCTTGTTACGAGCAACGTTTATCAAGGAGAGGTTTGGAAACTTTTGCAGTGCTTTGAAAGTCTGATGTTTTGAAAACCTACCGAAGGATAATGAGGTCTTGGGCAATGTGATAAAGACAGAGTGAGTAATTGGAAAGTTTGGAAGGAGTTTGTTGTAATCTAAATGTAAATAATGAGTCTTGGATGTTTCTGCCAGCAAAATGTCAGCAGCTTGCTTTGAAATGAATCCTTTTGAAATGTGTTTAATAAATCTCTTAAAGACATATTTACGTGGCTTTTAATGAGCTGAGAGAGGCCAGATAGAACAGATTGCTCGTAACCCAAAAGCAGAAAAGACGGAAAATTAGTCCGAGCTTTCAGTGACGTCATGGAGGAACTCCTTGCTGATAACCCGGCTCTGCATCTATTAGTTCAAAATCTCCAGCAACAAATTGGACATTTGCAACAGCAGATTCAAGCCGCAGTAGCCCCAGCTCCAGCCCCCCCTCCCAGAAGAAACAGATGTTACTTAGCCTTGCCTGATAAGTTTACTGGAGAGCGTAGTAAATTTCCAGCTTTTTTAAACCAATGTAAAACATTCATTGCCTCAACTCCAGTAGATTTCCAGCTTGATGAAACAAAAGTAGCGTTCATTCTAAGTTTACTCTCTGGGCCAGCTGCTGATTGGTCGTCTCCTCTGATAGACGGACAAGATCCTGTTCTGCGCAATTATGCAGGATTCTGCCAGCTGATGGAAACAGAATTTGTTGACCCCCTTCGTAGACAAAATGCCACCCGGCGAATACGAGAGCTACGTCAAGGATCGCGCTGCGTAGCGGAATATATCTCAGATTTTCGCCGCCTAGCTCAAGAAATTAATTGGAATGAGGAGGCTCTCATGGAAATCTTTCAAGATGGCCTGTCTTCCCAGATCTTGAATGGATTGAAAACTACTGTAATACCCGCGACCCTGGATGCATTATACCAACATTGTTTGGCTATGGAGGCGCAAACGCGAGCCATGGATGCCCGCCTGGTCAAACAGATGGTTCCAGTCACCGGAAGTGCCAAGCCAGTTCCTACACCACGCAGAGGATTCCAGACCCTACCTATCACCCCACCCATCCCGGCACCCAGACGTATTGTCCAAACATGGCCGGCTTACACTGAGAGGCGCCCTGCACCCATGACCAGAGATGAGCCCATGGATCTTGGTGCAGCCAGATCTCGTTTGACCGAGGCTGAGAAGGCAAGACGGAGAGCTGAGGGCTTGTGCCTGTACTGTGGAGAGATGGGTCACTTCGTCATGGCCTGCCCCCAGAAAAGACGTGGTACGGCAGGTCCTACTCCTGTTCCAGCTCGGCCTCCCACTCAGCAGTTTCAAGCCACCTTGCCGGGAAACGGCCAGAGCCCGGCCTAATGGAAACATTGGGTCAGGCAGGCGCCAAACCCAGTTCCAGTTCCGCAGACGACGACCCCGGTCCTCCGAGACATCTGATCCTAGCAACCAATATACTTCTGGGAAATCATGCCCAGGGTATTCCGGCCCACGCCTTGTTGGATTCTGGAGCCACCACCAATTTCATGAATGAAGCTTTCGCTCGTCAGCATGCCATACCTTTGTGCTCCGTGAAGCCACCTATGTTGGTTGAGACAATCGATGGTCGTGAGTTGTTATCTGGACCGATCAAGTTTATGACCCAGCCCATACGCCTGGTCATAGGACAACATGAAGAAGCCATCCAATTCTATGTTACCAAGGGACTTCATTTCCCCTTAGTTCTCGGCCTAGCCTGGTTGAGAACCCATGATCCTTGTGTGGTGTGGTCCCAGAACTTTGTTTCATTTCCCAGTTTGCAATGCGTAGACCACGTACGCCAAGTTTGTGCAGCCCAGCTACCATCCCACCCTGACATCACCTTGCCGGCCAATCTAGCGGACTTTGCAGATATATTCAATGAGAAAGAGGCAGACCAATTGCCTCCGCATAGACCATATGACTGTGCCATTGATTTGCTACCAAATGCCAAGCTTCCAAGGGGACGCCTTTACTCCATGTCAGAACCCGAGTTGGCCGCATTGAAAGACTTTGTGGACAAAAACCTGGCCAGGGGTTTCATTCGTCCCTCTTCCTCGCCTTTGTCAGCTCCTGTGTTATTCGTGAAGAAGAAAACCGGAGATTTACGCCTATGCTGTGACTATCGCAAGCTCAATGCCATCACGGTGCGCAACCGGTACCCTCTGCCTTTGATTCCTGATCTCATGGACCGTCTCCGATCAGCGACCATCTTCACCAAGATAGATTTAAGGGGTGCTTACAACCTGGTTCGCATTCGAGAGGGGGACGAGTGGAAGACCGCGTTTGGAACCAGGTATGGTCATTTTGAGTATACCGTTATGCCCTTTGGACTCACCAATGCTCCGGCCGTCTTTCAACATTTCATGAATGACATCTTCCGGGATTTATTAGATCAATTTGTGGTGGTTTACCTCGATGACATCCTGATTTACTCCCCATCACGAGCCACTCATCTTCAGCATCTCCGGCGAGTTTTGCAACCCTTGAGGGAGCATCACCTTTACGCCAAGTTAGAGAAATGTCAATTCTATCAAACCACCATTGAGTTTCTGGGACATGTGATTTCTCCACAAGGCATCGCCATGGACCCTGGCAAGGTTGAAGCCTTGCAAACCTGGCAACCACCATGTAAAGCAAAAGATGTCCAAAGACTTTTGGGATTTGCGAACTATTACAGGATATTTATTCCGAGATTTTCTGCCTTGACTGCGCCCCTTACTCGACTGTTACGGAAAGGCGTTAAGTTCCAGTGGGGCGATGCCGAGCAACAGGCGTTTCAGACCCTCAAAAAGGCTTTTGTTCAGGAACCCATTCTCAAGTATCCAGATCCTTGTCGACCCTTTGTAGTGGAGGCTGACGCCTCAGATGTTGCAGTAGGGGCCGTGCTACTTCAAACACGCCAAGATGGCGGCCCCCTGTTCCCGTGTGCTTATTACTCCAGGAAACTGAGTCCCTCCGAACGCCATTATACCATTTGGGAAAAGGAACTATTGGCCATCAAGACTGCTTTTGAGACCTGGAGACACCACCTGGAAGGAGCCCGCTACCAAGTTGAAGTTCGGACTGACCATAAAAACTTGGAATTTTTGCAATCTGCCAGGAAATTGAATCAACGTCAAATCCGTTGGTCTTTGTTCTTCGCTCGATTCAACTTCAAAGTCACCTACATTCCGAAAGGGTACAACAAAAGAGCAGATGCCCTGTCCCGTAAACCTGAGTATCTACAGGTCAAGGATCCCTTACCGCTTCGAACCATTCTGCCTATCGAATCGATCGCAGCCGTGCATGATCCGGTAAATCTACGACGACAGATTCGGGAAGCGCAACAACTAGATGACTTTGCAATACGGAAGAGACAAGAGGTGGGTCCCGACTCACCTTGGACCTTGTCCGAGGGACTATTACGCTTCCGCAACCTGTTATATGTTCCAGCAGGCCCACTCCGGGATCTCATCCTGACTCAATGCCATGATAACCCTGCGGCAGGTCATTTTGGTTTCTTTAAGACTCTTCACTTAGTGTCTCGGACTTTTTGGTGGCCCAGACTTCGCCATGATGTGCAATCCTATGTGAATTCCTGTGTACGGTGCCGTCAGGCAAAACATGCCACAGGAGCCCCTCCGGGATTATTACAGCCTTTACCCACGCCGGAGAGACCCTGGGGAGCTATTTCCATGGACTTCTTGACTTGTCTACCTGTTTCTGCCGGCTACACCGTTGTCTTTGTAGTGGTGGACATGCTGACCAAAATGGCACATTTCATTCCTTGCCGAAGAATACCGACAGCCAAGGTCACTGCTCAGCTGTTCATTCAACATATCTTCCAGCTACACGGTTTGCCTGACAAAATAGTGTCCGACCGAGGAACCCAGTTCACCTCGGAGTTCTGGAGAGAACTCATGTCTGCGCTTCAAGTCCAAGTTAATCTAGCCTCCACGCATCACCCAGAGACTGATGGGGGTACAGAGAAAGTGATTGGCATTCTGGAGCAGTATTTGCATTGTTTCATCAACGACCAACAGAACGATTGGTCCAAATATCTCTCCGTGGCCGAATTCGCTTTCAACAACTCTCAGCACACTTCCACTCAGACCACCCCGTTTTTTGCCAACTACGGCTATCATCCCAGATTTTTCCCGCTCACGCTCCTCGATTCTCCAGTTCCAGTTGCAGAAGACTATTTAACCGAACTGCAGTCAGTCCACGAGATGGTTAAGCAGCACTTGACTAAGGCCAAGGAAGACTACAAGCGGGTTGCGGACCGCTCGCGTCGCGACACGCCGCCGTTAGCTGTTGGAGATCGGGTTTGGCTCTCCACTAAGTACTTGTTTCCAGGGAGAATTCACCGCAAGCTTGATCAACGTTTCCTGGGTCCTTTCCCTGTGGAGACGGTCATCAATCCGGTGACCTATCGTTTGACTTTGCCTAGGTCTTTTCGTGTACATCCCGTGTTTCATCGCTCCTTGCTTGTTCCTGTCAACCCTGATTCTCCGCTTCGACCTCCTGATCCGGGCCTGACAGCTCGCCGTGCTCAAGTTCCTGTTTCCCGGTTGGAGGTGTCTGGCATCCGAGATTCCCGATGGCTCGACGACCGCTTCCAATATTTGGTTGATTGGACCGGGGGTGGGCCCGCCGCTGGCTCTTGGGTAGATGCTCAGGATATTGAGGCTCCTAAGTTAAAGTGGGATTTTCATACTGCATTTCCCTCCAAACCACATCCCTTCCGACGGCCCCCGGGGGAGGGGCCTGCGGGGGGGATAGTGTTGTGGGTGTCTCACGACTGGATGATGACATATCAGAGGATGAGGAAGCACAAGCAGGCCCCTCTGGGTATTCCCCCCCCCCGGCAGCCGAGTCAGACAATGAGGAGTTTTGTATGCATTCTGAATCAGACTCTCCAAATGATGAGTCAGATTTAGAGCAAGAAGATAAATGGATTGATCCGAGGTTCCGAAGGTTTGATAAGCGAAGGTGTCAGTTAACTGGAAAAAGGAAGTAATGGGGGGAAGTGACGTATCGGACACTATATTAGAGGGGGGAAGGAGACTACGCCCTTGTTACGAGCAACGTTTATCAAGGAGAGGTTTGGAAACTTTTGCAGTGCTTTGAAAGTCTGATGTTTTGAAAACCTACCGAAGGATAATGAGGTCTTGGGCAATGTGATAAAGACAGAGTGAGTAATTGGAAAGTTTGGAAGGAGTTTGTTGTAATCTAAATGTAAATAATGAGTCTTGGATGTTTCTGCCAGCAAAATGTCAGCAGCTTGCTTTGAAATGAATCCTTTTGAAATGTGTTTAATAAATCTCTTAAAGACATATTTACGTGGCTTTTAATGAGCTGAGAGAGGCCAGATAGAACAGTTATGGACCCTGATCTACCACATGGCCTTGTGTGAGTTTGCAAATAGATTTTTTTTCCTGCTGCCTGATCTTCTAGCTTCTCTGAGATAGAAACGTTCAGGATCTACTCAAGGAGAGAACCAACCTTGAACTAAGGAGAAGTTTCCTATCAGTGAGAACAATCAACCAATGGAACAGCTTGCCTGCAGGAATTTTGGGTGCTCCATCATTGGAAGCTTTTAAGAAGAGACTGGATAGCCATTTGTCTCGAATGGATTAGGGTCTCCTGCTTGAGCAAGGGGATGGACTAAATGACCTTAAAGATCCCTTCTAATCCTGTTCTTCTGTTATTCTGCTTCATTGAAGGAAACAGAAAAAATCTTGAATCTCTGTGCCTTCAGTGCAGTTAGTTCTGGAATCTTCTTGCAATTGCTGCAAGGGCTATGTTGTAGACTGGAGAGAGATGATGTCGGGTCCTCCCCCCTCTGTTGAGGGAGGGCTGCTCAGTTTTAACCCAGGTGGCCTCTTTGATCCCTCTTTCAAATCAGCGGTCCTCTCTAACCAAAATGTGGATTTTGCTAGGTATCTTCAAAATAGTCACCTTTGACTTTCAAATGCAGATGGGTGGCTGAATCTTGTCCTGATGGGTCTGCTCTCCTAGGTTGCACCACGATGAAGCTCCTTGGATGAAGAAGTGAAACAATTTCTTCTTCTTCTTCTTCCTCAACGGGAATAATAATAATAATAATAATAATAATAATAACACTCCAGTTGCCTTTTGAAGAAGCACCTTTGTGTCTAGCTTTCGATGCAATTTCCATTGTGCGAAGCTGATGGAACAACACTACAGCATCAGTCTCTGGAATGGAAAAAGCATCCCAGATCAAACTAAACTCAAATATTTAGATTCCCCCTAGCTTCAGTTGGTTTTCATTAGGGTTCCTAAGGCAATTTCCTGCATATGTGAGGCTTTCTCACAAATGGAGCATACCAGAAAATATATTAATGTTCTTCTTCTTGCGCTGTCACTGGACTAGCTAGGAGCCTCTTTCTTGTATCCATCCACCTTTCGGAGAAAATATCAATCCGTTCCTTGTTTCTAAACCGCGTCTCTTTTGAAATCCCTCCGAATCAAACATGAACGATATTCTCTCAATAGGAAATTTATTCTTGTAAGGATTTCCTTCGTTTGTCGAGAAAGAGAGAGAGAGAGAGAGAAACTCTTTGTGGCATGAGCGACCGAGATGCAGGCCGAGTGGAAAAGCACTAAAGTAATTTAATAGAAAAAGGTAATTCCTATTCAAACTGTAGGGTCTCTTATTCATTTCCTCGGATTATCATCAAATTTATGTCACCAGCAAAAGGAGCTTTATTGAGTTTCAGAGATATATTCTTTTTGCTTTCATTGTCATTAGTTGGCACAGTGACATTTTCATATGTGTCTCAGCTAATGCCTCAAAATTACCCCAGCTACAAATGTAACAATTGAACAGATAATTTTAATAAGATTCAGCTTGACTTCAGAACTGGAGTTCTCCTTTTTTCTTTATAGAATGCAAATTGTAACCTGTTTTTAAAGCTGTGCAGTGCACTGAACTTTAATGGGATTTGACAACATCATATTAAGCACAACAACTACGCATAATGTACCGAAAAATTGGACGTGAAATTGGAAACATAGCCGAGAACAAAGTAAATTTACATGGTTTGGTAGTTTGAATGTCTGATATCATATTCTCTCATGCGGGCTCCATAAAAAAAAAAAAGCAAAAGGGATTTTAACAATGAATATCAGCGGAAAGTGCTTTTAAAGTTAAAGCTGATGGATGGCTTGTCAAAAAAAATAATTGCATTGGTTGGAAAGTCCGGGATGCGTGCTGAGGGGGAGAGAGGACGATCTACAGAGAGGGTGATGGGAAGTGACAGGGGCCTGTCAAGACGCAGTGGCTGGCCATGGAAGTGTGAAGCCGGAGTTATAAGGTGGCAGAGTAGAACAGCCTGTCAGGGCAGCAAAGTGGCTTTAATACGCTGAAAAGCGAAGGAATCCGCCTGTCAGCCTTGCTCAGCCGTGCTGAAAGAGGAAAAGGAACATGGCAGAAAGTTAGAGACACTAAATGGGGGTTGGGTGGCTGGGTGGGGTGGGTGGTGGAAACCAGGGGAAAAGCAAAAAAAAAAATTGAGAAGGGTGGAGCAGCAGGGGAGGGAGGGAGGGAGGGAGGGAGGAGAAGGCCAACGCTGATGGTTCCATTGGGATGGACCAAGGGGGCAACTGGCGGCTGGTCACTCCAGGCCACGTTCCCAGGCTTTGGCCTCGGTGGGCTTCGTTCGGCTGGCCTGGCGGGCGAGTGGAGCAGAGACAGGAGGTGATGGAGGCTGCCTTCCTCTGGCCAATGAGGGTGTCCCCACGGATTTGGGGCCCTCACTTTTCTTTCCATTGGGTGCCGCTGTGTATGACTGGAAGGCAGGACCAATAAACTGACATGAGGCTTCCTTCCTTCTTTCCTCCCTCCCTCCCTCCCTCCCTACCTCCATCCCCTCTAACTCCTTCCTTCCTCCTTTTTTCCTTTCTTTCCTTCCTCCCTTCCTTTCTTCCTCCATCCCTCCCCTCCTGTCTAACTCCTCCCTCCCCTCTAACTCCTCCCTTCCTCCCTCCCTCCCTCCCCTCTCTCCCCTCTAACTTCCTTCCTTCCTTCCTCCCTCCCTCCCTCCCTCCCTTCTTTCCTTCCTCTGTGTGAACTGGGGATGCTGGGCTTGTCATAGTAACCAAAGTCCTTCACATTTGGAGATTTGCTTCCCTCTTTCTATATCAGCTTTCAGCCCATTTGTTCTAATGAGTAAACCTTTTGCTTGTAGCAACAGGAAACAAAGTATTGTTTAGGCTAGCCCTGCTTTCTCCGTAACAGCCTCCTTTCTTTTGCTCTTGCATCGTATGTGCAGGTAGAAAGAACTCCATGAAACCTTGGTGGTTTTTCCTCTGCCCATCGAAAGTGCCAGGAAAAGCCTGGGAAATTGATACACAAATACACAAATTGATACACAAATACACAAATGAATGCCTTCAGGTGCAGGCACACAATTGCATTTGAAATCAGTGGTTCCCCCCCCCAGAAGCAGGAGCAATAATAACCACGGGTAGTTCCTTGACATACGGTGACCACAGTTGAGCCCGAAATTTTTGTTGCTAAGTGAGACATTTATTAAGTGAGTTTTCCTCCATTTTACGACCTTTCTTGCCACAGTTGTTAAGTGAGTCCCTGCAATTGTTAAGTTAGCCACCTGGTTGTTAAGTGAATCTTCCAACATTGGCTTTGCGTGTCAGAAGGTCGCAAAAGGGGATCACGTGACTCCAGGACACGGCAACTGTCATAAGTGCAAGTCAGTTGCCAAGCGTCTGAGTTTTGATCACGTGACCAGAGGGAAGCCGCAAGGGCCGTAAGTGTGAAAAACGGACCCAAGTCACTGTTTTCAGTGCTGTTGTAACTTCGGTCACTAAACGAACTGTAGGCCAAGGAGTGCCTGTATCATATAAATTCTAGGTTTGATTTTGTAGGATTTCTTTGCAGCCGGGCGTGAGAAACTTTGCAGAGGGACAGTTCTTCTAAATATCTCGGTTTTAAAAAATCTATTAAAAGATGCCCTTCTGCTTACGTTATCCATTTGACAGGGTTTATTTTGGTTTATGAAAGGCAAAAGGCCCATTTTATTTTTCTGGCTCCGCTGTAGCCAACCGGGAGCCCCTCAAAAGCCAGAACAGACCGTCCCTAAACTAAGATCGCTTAATTAGCCATCATTTCTAAGACGCTCTTTCTCTGCCCCTCTTTAAAAACACAATACGCAGCCTTATTTGCTACATGGTTGGATGCTCTGCTTTGGGACGGGGCCCGCTTCCTTTTCTTCTGGCTTGGTCCAAGAGGCACCAGTTGTGATGAAGTGGAAAAACTCTAACAGATGAAATTTGTTCCATGGAATTGCTGAGAAATATTAAGGACGGCACCCTGAGTAAATCCTTAGTAAAGTGTGAATGCAGAGAGGGCTCTTGGAGTTCAGATTCCTGCCGCTCGCAGTGCCTGCTGCTGTGGCGATCCTTGGCAACTGACCAGTCTGTTAGGGGGTTCCCCCCCATCTCCTGGCCAGATTAGTGGTGAAACGAGGGGCTTTGGGGTGTAAAACTGTAGATAGAGAGGTGGTAAGGAAGAGTCGAGTTGCAAGCTGGTGGCTCGTAAATCCAGACATGGGTTCAGGCTAAGGGGATTGGGGATGGGCCTAGGATTGGTGTGTTTGTGTGTGACTTGTGCTTTCAAGTAATGAAGTTATATCCAGGGGTGCCCCTGTGTCCCTCTGAAAGAAACACAATGCCAGTTTTACAACGGCAACAGAATGTTTTGCAATGTTGGATAGTTTCGGTGTTGTTCATGGCTTGAATGACAGAATTGCTTGTTCTCCAGCCTGACCCTCCCTGCTCTCTAGCTACTTCCTCCCTCCCTCCCTCTCTTCTAACTTTTTCCTTGCTTCCTCCCTCTTCTCTACTTCCTTCCTTCCTCTGTCCCTCCCTCCCTCTCCTCCCTCCTCTTCCCTTCCTTCCTTCCTTCCTCCCTCCTCTCTAACCACTTCCTTCCTTCCTCCTCCCCACCCCTCCCTCATCTTCCCTCCCCTCCCTTGTCTCTACTTCCTTCTTTCCTCCCTCTCTCCCCTCTAACTCCTTCCCTCCTTTATGATCCAGCCTTCCTTCCTTCCTTCCTTCCCTTCCCTCCCTCCCTCCCTCCCTCCCTCCCTCCTTCCTTCCTTCCTTTTCTGATAAATGAAATTCCCTTTTTAATGGAGTATTTACAAAAATACTCAATACAGTTGTAAGAGTTCTTTGTTCTACTGCACTCAGTTTCGTCTTTGCACTCCAGTACATAAGGACTAGCCAGTTGTCTGTTCAATGGTTGGCAATGCTGCTTTGTGGTTTGCATCTTAGACACATGCAAAGAGGGAAAAAAAAGGTATATAAAACAATGTTTGAAGAAGGAAGCAGCTTTCTCCAGTTGCTCTGCCTCTTGTAGTAAACTTCAGTTGTAAAGCCTTACCCCAGGCCTTCTCTTGTTTTGCAATGTTACTTTAGAAACCAAGATACATAACTGAGAGTGTCAGTGACAGAAATAAATAGTTTATTAGCTCTTAAGCACAAAATACATTTTGGGAGAGGTCAGGGGAGCAGTAAGTTTAGCAATCCAGGCAAGATTTGGACAAAGCCACTCCTTTGTGCAGTTTTTCAGAGGACCCATAATATTTTGCATATAAAGAGGTTTTATTACAATGCAATGTATAATAGCTTGTTGAAAAGGTCATATGGTTCATTATTTCTTTCTTAATCTTACAACATAAAAGCAATACTTTTTTCTGCTGATTGGATGTAACAAAGCCTTAAATGTTAGGAGTCTTCCAGAGGTTATAGTGTGTATGTGTGTGTGTGTGTGTATCCCAATGTAAGGCTGCCTTCAGCGGCACTTTGACAGAGCCCTTTTATTTCTTCTCCCTAAACTCTTGAGTTCTTTTCAGGCAAATGAGACTTGAGGCTAGAAGGGAACTGAAAAAAAAAAATGTAAAAATGGACAAGATGAATTGCAAAGGCGCCATGCATAAATACATTACAGGGGGAAACAAGATGAACAATGATTGTGTGGTTGAAGACCTGGCTGAATACGTGTGTCAGGTGGTGATTGGAAGAATGATAAATGGAGTGACCTAACAAAGGACTAACTTCTCCAAAAGACAAGCCCTTTTAATGGATAGGAAAGGATGAAGCCTCATTTAGAAGGGAGAGGCTGTTTGCTGTGCAGATATGACAAAGAGAAAGTCGACAACCATTGATTTACATTGGGGAATGACAGTTGAAAAATTCAACAATAATCATGACAAATGAGAAGCGATGCAGTCAGAAGGAAAGGGGGGGGAGGAAAAAAAAGTCAATACGTTAAGCTTGAGACGAAATGCCAAGGTCACAGGGAAAGGTTCCCAAACTTCTGCCTTGGACAACCTTAATGGGAATATTGGGAAAGATGTGGTCCAGGTGGAAGGTATGTTTGTAGAGAAGGATTGTGAGGGACATTAGTTCGTGTCAGATTCTTCCAACAGCTCCCACATGCTTGCTAGAGTAGAATAGAAGTAGGAAATAATATGTAGAATAGAATAGAATAGAATAGAAGTAGGAAATAATATGTAGAATAGAATAGAATAGAATAGAAGTAGGAAATAATATGTAGAATAGAATAGAATAGAATAGAATAGAATAGAATAGAACAGAACAGAATAGAACAGAAGTAGGAAATAATATGTAGAATAGAATAGAATAGAATAGAATAGAATAGAATAGAATAGAATAGAATAGAATAGAATAGTAGAATAGAATAGAATAGAATAATATTGTCACTTTTATTGTCACTTTGAATGTACACTAATCAACATACATTAAAATGAAATTTCATTGCATTCAGCTCTCAAAGGGTCACTGCCTCCGATATACACTATATTAATATGACAAAAATAAATAAATATACAGAATTATGCATATACCCTCATATATTATATGACACAGAGAAACAACAGTCGTGTTCAGGTTATGTATACATGTGCATGGTGAGAAAAAAGCAGCTGTGTGTGTGTGTGTGTGTGTGTGTGGAATGATGTTCTCCTGATTTCCTTGCAGCACCATGAGGTCAGCCTCCCAAAGTGCTTTCAAACAAAATAACGTAGATCACCCCCATCTATTTTTTTTTTGTGGTCCAGGCAGATAAATTTATTATCTTTGCATTTTTAAAATCCACAGATGCCACAGAACGCGGAGATGATTTTGTAAACCAAAGTGCTGCTTTGTTATTGACAGAGGAAAATAAGTTTTGCCTGGGCTGCTGGAACAGGCGTCCTTGCATTTTTTTATTTTATTTTATTTTATTTTATTTTAAAAAGAAAGAAATATGAAGGCGCGCTTAATGAGGTTTCAAGTTAGTTTGGGGAAAACAATTGTGTTAGAAAAACCAGCGAAGGCAATTGGAAAATGTCCAGCTTTCTAGCATATGCTTCTTGAGAAAGCTGTTATAAATAATTAGAGGAGCTTCATATTTCATTGACATTTCTGTATTTGCAAAAAGCCTGTTCAGGCAATGTTTGTAAAATAACTATCCTTTATAAAAGAAATGAATCAGTACTTTTTCTCAGTCTGGAGCATATTAATGGCACAAAAATCTTTATTAAGCAATTTTAAAATAAGATGTGCTGGGGGAAAATATTTCATTTGGCCTTGATTTGTCATCTGTGGCCACTCGCGTAATGATGTGTGAGTCGAGACTCACATGAGCAATGGCTGAGCCAGGAGGAGAAATAACTCTTGAGGTCCACAATAAGAAAAAAGAAGAAGAGATGAATTGTTGGGTAGTTGTGGAAAGATCTTGCTCCCTTAGATGTTTGTGGGATAAGAAGAGGAGGCAGTTAAGCATAGCTTGGGATGATGTTTCCTTTCTGAGTCCACCACAGTGTCTGATTTTGGAGAAGGAGAAAGAATAGTGCCGTTAGGAAAGCTGAATCCCGGAGAACTGATGCTTTCAAGTTGTGGTGCTGGAGAAGATTCCAGAAAAGTCCCTTGGACTGCACGGAGATCCAATTAGTCCATTCTAAAAGAAATCAACTTTGTTCTTTGGAAGGACGGATATTGAAGCTGAAGCTCAAATACTTTGGCCATCAAATGAGAAGAGAAGATTCCTTGGAGAAGACACTGATGTTGGGAAAGATGAAAGGCAAAATATCTATGGAGATTCTTAGTTCTCCAGGTCCTGGTTGTCCCCAAAGTGCATTTTCACGAGGCAACTGGACTTTCTTGTTTTTCGTTGAAGACGTTTTGCTTCAGCGGTCCATCTGGATTTAAAAGACAAAGGCGGCTCTTTTGAAGACAGCAAAGTCCACATTTTGGACAGAGAGGGCTGCTGGTTTGAAAGAGGGGTCAAGGAGGCCATCTAGGTCAAAACTGAACAGCCCTCTCTCAATGGAGGGGGAGGGATACAACTCTTCTATCTCCAGTCTACAACACAGCAGCTCCAAGAAGGCTGCATACCCATTTGCACTACTCAGGTGATCCTGAAAACACAGGTAAGCCTCCAGATGGCCTCAATGACTCTCTAAAAAGAATGCAAATGACCAGCTGTCTGCAAGGAGTATTAATCCTTCCATTCCCCACCATCCAGGCAGAGCTGAAGAAGCTTCTTGGAGGAGAAGCGAAACATCTTCAAAGAAAAATAAGAAAGCCCAGTTGCCTCTTGGAAAAAGCACTTTTGGGATAGAAGGCAAAAGGCAAAGGGGAAGGCATCAACACAATGAACATGAATTTGGGCAAACTCTTGGAGACAGGGGTGCTTGGTATGCTGTGGTCCATGGGGGGGGGTCGCAAGGAGTTGGGCACAACTTAGTAACTGAACGTCAACAGCAAGAATAGTGGAGTGATTCCAACTTTGAAATTATTAACTGTGGATACGCTTTCTCCCAAAAAGTTCTCCACGTTACCTAAGGTGTTGCTTAGCTGTTCTAAAAGGATCCATTAGATGTTGACCTTTAGAGCTTTCTCTGAGTTGAGGGACAAGTTATGAATATTTCATAAAGATAAATAAACAAACAAATAAATAGAAAGATGTCCTCTTTGGTAACCCCATGATTTAGGCTAGCTTACAGATAACTGCATTGGAAGCAGCGAGTGAACTGAATAGTAAAGTGGCAGGTCTCTCTGTTCAAGGTTAATATATTGTTCAACCACTTTGGTTTTTAACATTTGTAGGGCTGACTTAAAAAAATCTACATTTTCACCCAAGCAGCTGGAAGTGCCGTAAGCATTTTCATATCATGTTATATTGCTACCGAAGGATGCATTTCTTAAAATATTCCACAGCTGAGGAATTATTTATTTGCCACTATTTATAATAAATTATTTAGAGTGCAAAGTGCTTCACAGGCTGCTATAAATATATTAGTCTTTCAGGGGTCAAAAGGCATCTTATTGTTTTTGTTGCAGAAAGCCAGCTCAAGTTTCCTTTGGAAAGTCACCTCTTTAAAAATGTGAATTAAAGGGAACATTTAGCTCTATTTAGGCTTTGGCAAATGTGAGGGCACTTAGTGAGTTTATATCCCCTGCCAAGGGGGGGGGCATTCCTTGTTTGCGTGTGGTGGAATACATATTAGAATGTATTTTGTATTGTAACAACTACAGAATTATTCAGCCAGTAGATGGCAGTGTTTAGTGTGCATCTATGGTTATAATCTATGTTTCTTTATGTACTGAGGAGAGTTCCTGTTTCCTGTTACAGTTGAATAGTTGAGCAGTAAAGCACATGGTGATTGTACTCTTTGTTTGCTCTGTGGTGCTATATATAAACAGAATTTCTAACAGCAATGAAGTCAATAAGCTTAATTACATCCACAGAAGTTTTCTTCCAAAAAAACAATCATAACTAGAAATGTGGTTAATATCATTTGACCAGCGTTGGAACCAATGTTTATTCAGTTCATTCAATTAAGAAAATTTTATTGTATTTTTAGTTTGAACTTTCTGATCTTATTTGATTATTTCAACTTTTATGAACTGGTCTTTGAATGTCATGATTGTTTATATGTTTGTTTGACCAATGTTAGTGGGGACGTCTCAGGAATAGGTGCCCATTGATTTCCTGCATTTCTTTAATGTCTGAGGAGCAGGAACTGTCTCCTTGAGCAGGAACTGAAGTGAAGCCGGAGCTTCAGCAACTAAGCAATTTAAAGTTAGTCCTTCAATAGAGTAGAGTAGAGTAGAGTAGAGTAGAGTAGAGTAGAGTAGAGTAGAGTAGAGTAGAGTAGAGTAGAGTAGAGTAGAGTAGAGTAGAGTAGAACAGAACCTTGGAGGTCTTCTAGTCCAACCCCCTGCTCAGACAGGAAACCCTATACCATTTCAGATAAATGGCCGTCCAATCTCTTCTTTATATATATATATATATATATATATATATATTTGTTTTCTGAATGTATATATATATATATATATAAATTCCTTTATTAAAATAATCAGCATTGAACATAAAATCTTTGTATGCATCAAACATCATAGCATCTGATATACAACACTACGTATTATTCTTTGTAAACGTCTGATTTAGTAAACATTTTTCACTCCTCACTTCAATCCTCTATTATACACCTGTTACATTTTTTATTCTCTATGATCCCTAACAATAGGTCCTGAGGTAGTAGTTAAACATTAAACATAAGATCATACTAATAATCAATCATCATAGAACACAACATATAACACTAGGTATTAATCTTTGTAAACGTCTGGTTTGGTAAATATTCTTTACTCCTCACTTCCAGCCTCAACTATATGTCTGTTATATTTTATCTTTTATGATCCCTAGCAAAAGATCCTGAGGTAGAGATTCAATAACCTGGGGTAAAAATTCAGTCTGCTTTTTCATTATTAAAGTAATCAACATTAAGCATAAGATCATATTAAGAAGCGATCATCATAGAACATAACATACAACAATAGGTAAACATTCTTCACTCCTCACTTCAAGCCTCTACTATACACCTGTTACATTTTTTAAAAACCTGTATGATCCCTAACAATAGGTCCTGTGGTAGTAATTCAATAACCTGAGGTAGAAATTCAGTCCGCTTTTTCAATATTAAAGTATTCAACATTAAACATAAGATCATATTAATAAGCAGTCATCATAAAACACAACATATAACACTAGGTATTAATCTTTGTAAACGTCTGGTTTGGTAAATGTTCATTACTCCTCACTTCCAGCCTCAACTATATATCTGTTACATTTTATCTTTTATGATCTCTAGCAAAAGATCCTGAGGTAGAGATTCAATAACCTGGGGTAAAAAATTCAGTCTGCTTTTTCGTTATTAAAGTAAACAACATTAAACATAAAATCGTGTTAAGAGGCATTAGTCATAGAACATAAACATTCAACATTAGGTGTTAGTTTTTGTAAACATTTGATTTGTTATACATTCTTCCCTCCTCATGTCGAGCCTTAGCTAAACGCCAGATGCATTTTGTTTGATTGGTGTTTCTCTTGGATATAGTCTATCCATTGTTTCCAGTCTGTCAAATATTGTTCATTGGAGCGCCCTTTCAAGTATGCTGATATTTTCGCCATTTCCGCCAAGTTTGTTACTTTCACAGTCCATTCTTCAATAGGCGGTATTTCTGGATTCTTCCAGTATTGTCCCACCAACAATCTTGCTGCTGTAATCAAGTTCAGAAATAAGTTCGTCTCTGAGGTAGTGAAATCCTTTGTAATCCCTAACAAAAAAACCTGAGGTAGAAATTCTATACGCTTTGTGAAAATGGTTTGGAGTGTGCACCATATCTTTCTCCAGAAGGCTCTGATTTTTCTGCATGTCCACCATATATGAAAGTAGGTAGCTTCCCCGTCACCACACCTCCAGCATTTGGGCTGGGAGTCTGGGTAGATGAGCGATAGTTTTTTCGGGTCAAGGTGCCACCTATAGAACATCTTGTAGAAGTTTTCCCTTAAGTGTTGCGATTTTGTAAATTCTACATTTCTCACCCAAATTTTCTCCCACGTGTCCATTGTGATAGAGTGCCCAAAGTCTTGTTCCCACTTTATCATACAGCTCTTGACTAGTTCGGTTTCAGAGTCCATTTCTATCAGAATGCTGTACACTCGTTTGATGTGCATGATCCCCTGTTCTCTAATCTGTTCAATTAGTTTCTCGTCGGTCTGGGAGAAGCCCTTCTTCTTATCTTTACGCCACCTTGATTGCAGTTGTATATATGATAGCCAGGTACCTCCTATTCCTCTGCTTGCTAGCGTTGCTTGGGGTTTCAAGAGGAACCCATTTTCTTCTCCCAGTACAAGTTTACTGTAGGGCACCACTTCTTGCCCTTGGGATGTGTTTATATCCCCTATTGCGTGTCCGGGGATCGTCCAGATGGGAATCTTGTCGTGTAGGAGGTGTTTATATTTCTTCCAGACCCATAACAATGGGATTCGTAGTGGGTTCTCCTTGAAGTTCCTGTCTGCCTTTTTGTTGTATACTAAGTATGCGTGCCAGCCGAATAGTAGACCATGCCCTTCAACATTCAGTATTTTATCATTTGTCATATTGATCCAGTCACTCACCGCCACCAACGTCGCTGCATAGTAGTATAGCTTTAGATTAGGCATTTTTAGTCCCCCTCTCTTCCTTGTGTCCTGGATGAGTTTTAGTTTCACCCTCGGTCTCTTGTCATCCCAAATAAATCTGGTGATGCCCCTCTGCCAATTGTCCAAGTCTTCATCCTTTTTGAGTATGGGTAGCATTTGGAAGAAAAATAGAAATCTTGGCAAGACGTTCATCTTTACTGCTGCTATTCTGCCCAGCAAGGATAGTCGTAGTGTTTTCCATCTTTCCAAATCTGCTTGTATCTTGCTCCACAACACTTCGTAGTTGTTTTTGTATAATTTCGCATTCGTTGTTTCTATCTCCACTCCCAGGTATTTAACTTTCTTAACTATTTCACAACCCGTTATTCTTTCCAAGTCTTGTTTTGCTTTGTTGTCTAGATTTTTAACTAGCATCTTCGTTTTTGATATATTAACTTTAAAACCTGATACCTTGCCATAGTCTTTCATTATCTCCATCAAACTCCTTGTTGATTGTACTGGTTGCGATACTGTCACCAGTAGGTTGTCTGCAAAGGCACACAGCCTGTAGTCCTGTTTTCCAATCTGTATGCCCTTCACGTCATCTGCTGCTCTTATCTTGTTCAGCAGAATCTCCATCGTTAAGACAAATAGCAGTGGTGACAGTGGACATCCCTGTCTCGTGCCTCTTTCTATGCTGAATGGGTCTGTTAGTTCGCCGTTCACAATGATCTGGCCCGTTTGTTTCTGGTAGATTGCTGTTATGGAGTTGAGGAACTGCTTTCCCATTTTCATCCCCTGGGCTAGGTTCGTCAAGAATGGCCAATTCAGTCTGTCGAAGGCTTTTTCTGCGTCCACAAACATGAGGGTTGCAGGTACCTGGTTGTGCCTTTCCAAGTACTCTATTATGTTCAGCAGTTGTCTCACGTTGGTTTTCATCTGGCGTCCTTGTATAAACCCCGTTTGATCCGGGTGGATTATCTTTTGTAATACAGTCATTAATCTGTTGGCCAAAACTTTTGTGAAGAGTTTGTAGTCTGTGTTCAATAGTGAGATGGGTCTATAGTTAGCCGGTTGTGCGTTATCTTTTCCTTCTTTGGGGATTAGAGAAATGTAGGCTGTTTTCCAGGAGGGTGGGACTTGGCCTCCTTCTTGTATGTTGACAAATAGCTTTCTGAGGGGTTCTATCGTTTCCTCTTGGAGATGCTTGTAATAGATGGCCGTTATCCCGTCCGTCCCGGGTGATTTTCCTTTTTTTAGTTGTTTGATCGCTGAGTGTATTTCCTCTTTCGTGATTGGGGCATTCAGGGCATCTCGTTGTGTATCGGTGAGTACCATTAATTTTTCATTTTGCAGGAACTTTTCTATCTCTTTGTCCTCTATCTTCTCCTCGGCGTATAGCTTTGAGTAGAACTCGGTGAACGCTTTCTTAATGGTTTCCTGTTTGAATTCTTCCTTGCCTTTGTACTCTATCTTTTCAATTATGCGGGCTTTTTGTTTCTTTCTTATGGTGTAAGCCAGCCACCGACCTGGTTTGTTGGCGCTACAGAATGTCTTGTGTTTTGCATATTGTATATTCCATGCTACTTGATCCGCCATCAGCATGTCAAATTGTTTTCTTAGTATCTTAATTCCTTCTTTTGTGGCTTTGTCCTCCGGTCTTTTTATTAATAATTGTTCCTGTTTCTTTATCTCCTCCTCTAGTTCCTTTCTTTTTCGTTCTTGTTTGCGTCGGTGCCTGGCGTTCATGTTCATGAGGATCCCGCGCATAAATGCCTTGCTCGCGTCCCAAATCATTTCGATGGGTGTTTCGTTGTTCATATTTATACTAAAGAATTCCTTCATGGCACTTTTGCATTCAGCCACCTCTTTCTCGTGTCTAAACAGGTTTTCATTAATTCGCCAGGATCTCCTCGATTTCCGATCCTGTCTCAATTCCATCCCCACTGGGTTATGGTCTGTTAGTACTTTGGGTAGGATTGAGACAGTGTTTAGGCGGATTAGCAAGTCACTAGATGCCAGGATGAAGTCAATTCTGGAAAATAATTGGTGCCTGTCGGAGAAAAAGGTGAATTCTTGCTCTTTGCCGTGCCGTTCCCTCCAGACGTCTGTCAGTACAAGGTCTTCCTTCATGTCAAAGAAAGATTTAGGCAACTTGGAGTGCTTCTGTGGATTAGGTTTTGTTTTCTTCTTGTCTAGGGCAATCTCTATGACCCCGTTCCAATCTCCCAGAATAATACATGATTTGTAGTTGAGTTGTGTTAACTTCTTGTGTATCTTTTTGTAGAATTTTCCTTGTTGTTGATTTGGTGCATATATGCCCATCACTAGAATTTTCTTGTCATCCTGTGTCACTTCGATTGCTAGGTATCTACCCTGGGAGTCTGACTCTATTAGCTTGGCTATTACATGTTTCTTCACGTATATAACAATCCCGTTCTTCTTTCGTGGCGCCGCTGCGACAAAATGTGTACCTAGTCTGTTGTTGATTAGGTATTTCTGGTCCACTGCTCTGATGTGTGTTTCTTGTAGGCAAATTATGTCATTTCTTCCTTGATATAGATAATGGAATATCTTTCTCCTTTTCTGTGGGGAATTTAGTCCATTAACGTTCCATGTCAAGTATTTAGTTGTCATTGTCGGTTTCAGGATACTCTTCCGAGACAGCTTCTGTTCTATCTCTTGTGTTCTTCTTTGGTCTCGTTCCCATGGTATCCAAGTTGGTGCTCAAGTTGCGTAGAGGGATCGTATCGTGTTGTTCCGTGCGTTTGGCGGTGGATCTTGTTATCCTGCCCTCTGTAGTCTGTCCTGTTCCCTTGTTGTTGTTGCTTCCTGTTCTCTGTGTCATCGTGTCTCGAGTTGGTCCTTCCCTTTCTCTTGCTCCTGCATCGGTCTGTCATTCTGGTGGCCCTCCTGCGTCTTCTCTCGTGGTGTATTGAAGTCCATCCGACGTCAGTTCCTTTTCAAGGAATTCTCTGGCTTTTTGGACCGAGTTCAGGCAGTATTTTTTATTTTTATAGAAAAGTGTCATCCCCGTAGGGGCTTCCCATCTGTATCGCAGAGCGCGTGGTCTCAGTTCGTCGACCAGGAACTTGTATTCCTTCCTGTCTCGCAGCATCGTCTGGGGGATCTCTTTCAGTACTTTCACTTCTTGCCCCTCTATGTATAAACTCTTGTTGTACGATGTGACTGAGATAAGGTTCCGGAATCCCTGCGTTGCGAAGTGGATGACTACGTCCCTTGGTTGGCGCCTGTTTGTTGCCGTCCGTGTGCCCACTCTGTAAATTCTGTCGAATTGCCATGCGATGTCTGAGATTGGCTTTCCCAGAAATGTTGCCAGGGCCTCTATGAAGGTTCTGAGCAGGCCCCCTTGGGTCTCGTTTGATGTCTCTTTCAAGCCTCTAAACCTGATTGCGGACGCCAGTTGCCAGTACTGTATCATGGAGGATTGGTCTTGGGCCACTCCTTTCATCTCTGCTATCTCTGCTATCTGTCCCTCTACTTGATTCTCCACTTTTTCCATCCGCTTGTCCACCTTCTCTCTGATCTCCTGGAAGTTTTTCTCCATTTCCTTCCCTACTTCTTTGTGGTGTGCTTGCATCACCTCCTTCATTTGTTCCAGATCTGTGGCCATCGCCCTGCGTTGCTCCTCCCATTTCCTCTCCAGCTCTCTACCTTGGTCTTTCAGCATTTGTTTCATATCGTTGTATCTTTTCTCCATCTTTTGTTCTGCCTCTACACCCCTCCTCTCCATCTTTGTGTCCATTTCCACCAACCTGTTTTCCAATCCATCCATCCTTTCAACCAGCATTTCTATTACCTCTTGTAATTTTTGTATCATGTGTGTTGTTGAGCTGGTCTGTGGGAGTGTATGGGTCTGGGTGTCTGTATTTGGATGGGAGGGTGTGGGGGTGGGTAAGGTACTTCCTGGTGGTTTAGTAGGCTGGGCAAGGGAGGATACAACTCCCATCATTTCTGTCAGTTTGGTCTGTTTGGAGGCCATCTTGAGGTTATCCTCCTGTTGTCCTGGCACTGTTTTGGTTTCCAATTTGGACCAAATTGGACACTAGGTTGTGATCTGATGATGATCCAGTAGTCTAGCCTTTCAAGGGGGGAGGCTTCAGGGTTTAGGCAGTGTAGGGGTAAGAGCCTATATTCAGGCAGCTCTGTGTTCAGGGAGCCTATTCAGTGCCTTTGCCTTGGCTTCCTCTTCACTCCCCTCTGCCAGCCTGATCCTTCTCTTTGTCCTTTTCTGGCTCTTTCTTGCCCCTCTTTCTCTGCTGTCTTGCCCAGGTCACTTTCTCCTGTCTTCTGGCAGCCTGTGTTTACAAATCCCTTCTGCCTTTCCTTTGTAGCGCTCCAGGTTGCCTTCCAACTTTCTTCTTCCTCCCACCTTCTTCCCTGGTAAGTCCTGCCCTCTTCTGAGTCCCTGGGGCTCCCTTTCTGGTGGGTCTGGGGCGCAGAGCGTGGGTTAATACTCACCAGTCCCTCTGCCTGGGTCTTCCCCCGCTGTCTGCTTCTTTGCCGCTTCCTTTTTCCCTTTCGATACTGTTTTTCGCCAGCTCCGCTCACCTCCTCCTTAGTTCTCAGTGCCCGGCCCTCTCCTCTCACGTAGGTAGTCTTTGCTGCTGTTACTCGCGCCGCTCGCCTCCTCTCCTGTCGGCTTCTTTCCGGCTCCGTTTGCCTCCGCAGCTGATTGCCTCGCCAGGCCTCCTCCGTTGCTCTCTCGCCGTTTCTCCTTCTCTCTAGTTCGTCCGGGGGGGTCCTCTTCAGTTTGGCAGGCCCCCCAGCGGCGAGCCTGTGTCCCCTTCCTGCTTTTTCACTCCTCTCTCGCCAATTCCCTTGCTCTCGCAGCGTGGCATTTTCGGGGCTGCCGCCCGGCCACCTCCAGCTTCAGCGGCTCCGTTAGCGGTTTCCAGGGACTTTCCAGCGGCGAGCCTCGCTTTTCTTGAGAGATCTGGATTTCCTCTTCAGCCCGATCATCTCTCCTTGTCTCTCCCTTTCGCAGTACCTAAATCCGTCCAATCTCTTCTTAAAAACCTCCAATGATGGAGCACCCACAACTTCTGGAGGCAGATTGTTCCACTGGTTAATTGTTCTCACCGTAAGGAAATTCCTCCTTAGTTCCAGGTTGCTTCTCTCCTTGATTAGTTTCCATCCGTGGCTTCTTGTCCTGCCCTCAGGTGCTTTATCACATGACCCCGGGAGACACGGCAACCGACATAAGTATGAGTCAGTTGCCAAGCATCCAAATGTATATCCCGTGACCCTGAGAGATGCTGCAACGGTCATAAGGGTGAAAATGATCCTAAGCTGCTTTTTTCAGTGCCCTTCAGATGGTCACTAAATGGACTGTTGTAAGTCAAGGAGGACTGTAGTCGGCAAGCTGAAAGGCTTCAACTTCCTTGTGCCATCTGAGACATCACACCTACCAGAGGTAATTTCTGCTTAAGGTGAGGTGGAACAGATTAAATTTAAGACCTCTGAGCTACACTGCTTCCAAATGATATCTAGACTTCATCAGTGGCGACACCTTTTTAACTTTAGAAATTGAGCAACCCCCCCAAAAAAGCAACAAACCCAAGTTAATAAATGACTAGGGCCAGTTATTTGAGATAATCTGGGATCTGTAATAGCTTCTTGTAATGACTCTTACACTTGAGGCTTGCAAGCCAGTCCAGAGGAAAGAAGACCCTTTAGATTAAACATTTTCTAATCAGCTTTATCACTCATATCTGAATTTATCTTATTTGAGGAAAATGCCAATATATTAGCAAGCATCTATGATACACAAGGTGACCCTACTAACTTAATGACATAATACATTATCCTTAATGAAGTCAATACCTTGTCTTTTAGCTGTCTGTCTATTGGGGCGATTAATTGCAGTGTCATTAAAGTTAGCTCTCTTTTCATTTGAGCTTGACAAGTCGCATAAAACTAATGTTCTTATCAGCCCCTGGAATAGGTTTGAGGATGGAGGAAATTGTAGGACAAATAAGGGGGTACTGCTACACCTAACCTGAAGGAATTTTTCCAGGGACTGGTGTGTTTTGTTTCTTTTCTTCTTCTTCTTCTTCTTCTTCTTCTTCTTCTTCTTCTTCTTCTTCTTCTTCTTCTTCTTCTTCTTCTTCTTCTTCTTCTTCTTCTTCTTCTTCTTCTTCTTCTTCTTCTTCTTCTTCTTCTTCTTCTTCTTCTTCTTCTTCTTCTTCTTCTTCTTCTTCTTCTTCTTCTTCTTCTTCTTCTTCTTCTTCTTCTTCTTCTTCTTCTTCTTATTCTTATTCTTATTCTTCTCCTCCCCCAAGCTATTCCTGCTAACAAAGCAGGAAAACCGGAGGCTAGGATGAACTCAAGGCAGGAACAGAGGAAGACTTTAAGACTGTATTTTGTTTAGTGGTTTTGGATGAGAGGGTAGCAAACGCTGAAGCATCTGAAGCCATTACATTACGAAGGCCTCAGGATTTTGCAAAGGGCCTTTGGAGCAAACCTTAAATCAGATTACCTCTCTTTAAATGAGTGCAATAAATAAGAGGAAAGGTAGACTATGCTTCTTAAGGCGGTGGCATCTGGATTGTCAGTGGGATGGAGGAAAGGGAAGTAAAAAAATCTTCCTTCCAACCTTTAGGAGTCTTAATTCTGCGTAAAATACAGCCTGCAAATCACAGGGATGCGAAGAAGCCCAGGATAGCCGAGGCCGCGGGAAAGTCGACCTAGGCATTCCCTTGCCTTCCCCCCATTTCTGAAACTAGGAAACAGGACAGCTGTAATTTACAGTGTGTTATCTTTGTCTATAGCAGTGAGATGATATGAAGTAAATCAAGGTACGAGTAATGAAAGACTGGAAATTTATTCCTTGGAGCGCACTTTAAAGTGTAGTGCTTGTTATGGGGCTGCTGCTGCCTGAATATCCCGAAATGAGAGTTAGTAGAAGGGCAATAAAGAAAGCTGAGAAGCTCATGTTAATGTTGTTTCTCTGCAGCTAGTAATTGGGTTGTGCTGATGAGCTGGCTGAAGACAAAGTGAGGCTCCTAGCCGCTATCGTAAATCTTACAATGTTGGAAGAAACAGCAATGCTAACTGATATTGATCCTGCCTTGTGCCTAGAGCTGGGCGAAGAAAGCCTGTATCTTACTGCAGAGCTTGGACCAATGGTCCCCAGCCTTTGGGGCACCGGGGTGGAGAGAGGGTTTTCCATGGAGCGGAGGGGGGGGACATGGTTTCCCATGCTGCCTGCATCCCTGGATGGCACTTTCCTTGTTTGTGCAGTTTCTGGCATGCCGTGGATCGGTCCATGGGCCAGGGGATTGGGGATCTCTGGCTTAGGGTTTTCACCCCACTACTTAGCCTAGCCAAACAGGGAATTTGGCATGGGGTGTTTCTGTTAGTTTGCTGGAATATGAGTACGAAGGCTTGCACTGTAGTCCTCTCTTAGGCATGGAAGCCAGCTGGGTGATTGTAGGTGAGCGATTGTCAGGCCTGCTCCAGCTAGGTCCCTAGGAAAGAAAGACCCTCGACTCCATTTAATTGGAGTGATAGGGTCTTTTACTAAGGATTAGTGCAGGGGTCTTCAAACTTGGCCCTTTTATGACTTATGGACTTCAACTCCCAGAATTGTGCCTGGCTGAGGAATTCTGGCAGTTGAAGTCCACAAGTCATAAAAGGGCCAAGTTTGAAGACCCCTGGATTAGTGTCTATGGAGATTCTCAGACATCCAGGTCCTGGTTGTCCCAAAGATGCTTTTTCAGGAGGCAACTGGACTTCCTTGTTTTTCGTTGAAGACATTTTGCTTCTAATCCAAGAAGCTTCTTCAGCTCTGACTGGATGGTGGGGAATGGAAGGATTTATACTCCTTGCAGACAGCTGGTCATTTGCCTCCTTTTAGAGTGTCATTGAGGCCACTTGGAGGTTTACCTGTGTCCTCAGGGTCACCTGAGTAGTGCAAATGGGTGTGCAGCCTTCTTGGAGCTGCTGAAAGGACTTGTGTTGTGGATTGGATCTTTCTCAACAAAGGGGGAGAGATACCACATCATCTGTCTCCAGGTTAGGGACCCCTCTTTTGGGTGGTCACCTTTTCTCAGCCTTGGAAGTTGAAGTTGGACTAGCTTAAAAGATTGCGGCCCAGACATTCAATTAAGAGGCAGCGAATTGATTTGGGGCAAGAATCATTCCCACCGTCAGGCCCACATATTTATGTGCACACATCATCAAAACACAGGAAATTCATTTCATGAAACCGCTGTGTTGTTATTGTGCTGTTATTGAATGAAAATCAAGAACTTCTTGGTGACTCATCGAAAGGAAAGTGTCCTAGGAATCGGGGGTTTGTGTAGGCTCTTTGCGTTGTAGAAATTGATGTTTGACAGCTCTGGAGGGCATCAGATTGCAAAATAACATCAAACACACGATTTAAAAACGAATGTATTATGTTGATTCAGGTAGCCCTCGACTTACGACACTTCTTTTAGTGACCCAAGTTACAATATTACTGAAAAAAGAGACTTGTTTTTCACAGTTACGGCCTTTGCAGTGTCCCCATGATCATGTGATCAACATTCGAAGGCTTGGCGACTGGTTCCTATTTATGATGGTTGCAGCATCCCCTTGGTCACGTGATTTACCTTTGGATGTTTGACAACCGACTCACAGTTATGACGGTTGCAGTGTTCCAGGGTCACGTGATCCCCTTTTGCAACCTTCTCATGAACAAGGTCAATGGGGAAACTGCCATGTCTTGTGGGAATGTTAAAAATAAATGTATTTTGCCTTCCTTCCTTGAGTGCGTATATGCAGTAATTAATCTGGGCCTAACATCAGGAAAAGTTGACTATTTCCCTTCTGAAAAAATAATGAACCTCCGTTTTTAAAAGTCTTCTTCTTCTTCTTCTTCTTCTTTTTAACACTAAGCGCTTTCTCTGCAGTGTTGTGTGAAGTTAGGGATTTCATGAGCCCCAAGCTATATGATGTCTACATTAGTGGTGATTTTTCTTACTGTTCAACCCAACTTGACAATATTTGAGAAGGGTGGAAGAAAAAAAAAAGAGGGGGAAAAAAGATGCTTTTCAAATAATCTTGGTTTTTTTTTTTTTTTTTTTTTGCCTACTTGTTGGTCATTATGAGGAAGAAAGATTTCCTGGAGGGAACAGCCCTGGAGAAGGAGCATAAAGGAGACTCCATAAAGGAAGTCTGAAGGAGGAGAAGTTTGCTGTGGAGAGATGGGACAAGATTGCTTTATCACATCTTGTTTGGCAAGGCTTCAGTGATTCACCGTTGCCTTTGCCATTTGTGAGTAATGCGTTCATCCCAAACGGAGGCAGTAAAAACTTTATAGTGCTCGTGGCATTGCACATCTCACCAAAATATAAGTGATAGGCCCACTGGTTGAAAAATTGACTGACTCGGGGCTATAATATCTGAAACTAGGAGCTGAAGTCATTATTTTTGATGGGAGGCAACCTTATCATCAGAGAAAACAATGCTTCTTCTCTACTGCAAAAATGTTTCTTTCTAGGGATCTGTCAAAGCAAGCTGCTTGGAAATGAAGGAGAGCCTTTCCTTTCCTTTCCTTTCCTTTCCTTTCCTTTCCTTTCCTTTCCTTTCCTTTCCTTTCCTTCCCTTCCCTTCCCTTCCCTTCCCTTCCCTTCCCTTTCCCTTCCCTTCCCTTCCCTTCCCTTCTCTTTTATATGGTGTGAGAAAAAAAGAACTGAACTTTGGCTGGATTGTTCTAGGTTGTTCTTGAGCTGGGCCTGGCATTTGAGCACCTCCTGAGATTGGAGCAATTTTGAGAAAAATCAGAAGCGTATTGCCTATAAACCTGGTTTATATCCTACAACATGATGGCACTTTTCTATTTTTTACGATGCAGCTAAGTGGCAAAATCTCCATTTCTGCTTATTGTATCCCAGATGCCTATCACACAGGAGTAGCTATTAATCATACCTTGATCACCTTCCTAAAGCCTAAACAGGAAACCAGGGGCCACTAAAAACAGGCTGCCTTTCATTAAAGAGGAAATTATTACCACATATTTCCATAATAACCAATAACATTTCAAATGAGTCCCATTTATAACTTGTCATCAAGTTTATCTTTAACCTC
Organism: Bothrops alternatus; assembly: GCA_034064705.1. NCBI lineage: Eukaryota > Metazoa > Chordata > Lepidosauria > Squamata > Viperidae > Bothrops > Bothrops alternatus. The sequence continues at coordinate 1,011,820 of JARGCV010000280.1, read as the reverse complement.
TAATCTCAAGGAAGGAAGGAAGGAAGGATGGGTTTGTTAGTCAGATTGTGCCTTTGGCTCTTCAAGGTGGGCAGTAAATGGCTTGGCTAGTTAAAGAGTATCCTATTGGCAAATTTGACTAGTAGGTCTTCTTAAAGATTAGAAAGCAGCTTCCATGGCTTGAAAGGACAAATGAATTTGTAAAAATGAAAACTTAACAGAACACATCTGTGGAGATTCTTCACTTTGAGATGCAGACAACACAGACTCATCCTCCACAGCCTGTGTCTGTCTTCCCCAGTGAAGGGACCCAGGAAAGAAAACATCCTGCCGCCGAGAAGGCTGCACACCTATTTGCACCACTCAGGTGACCCTGAGGACACAGCTAAACCTCCAAGTGGCCTCAAGGACTCTCTAAGAGAAGGCAAATGGCCAGCCGTCTGCAAGGAGTATAAATCCTTCCATTCCCCACCATCCAGTCAGAGCTGAAGAAGCTTCTTGGAGGAGAAGAGAAACGCCTTCAAAGAAAAACAAGAAAGCCCAGTTGCCTCCTGGAAAAAGCACCTTTGGGACAACCATCACCTGGATGACTATGACTCTCCATCCATACCTTTGGGACTTAACACATTTTAGTTTGCTCCGTTGTGGCCCAAGTGGAAAAAATAGCAGTTCTGACATTTAGTAACCATTGTTATCAAGAGCTGTGTGTCAAATATGCATGCATTTATCACCTGCTCTTATTTGCATGTATATTTTGGATTTAAAATCTCATCTGTAATGTAGAATGGAATGGAATGGAATAGAATGGAATGGAATAGAATAGAATAGAATAGAATAGAATAGAATAGAATAGAATAGAATAGAATAGAATAGAATAGAATAGAATTAAAGTATAAAGTTAGTGAGGGTGGATGGAGACCATATAAAACTTCCTACCATTTTAAATGATTGGGGGGAAAAATAGGACTTAGGTTGTCCAAAGAAAAAGACAAAATAGTCAGACCAAAAGTCTTTATCCCTATATTTTGTAATTGGTCTGCTAAAAACCTAAACTCAGAGAGAAAACATTCCATTCCATTCTATTTTTACTAATATATCCCATTTATACTCAACCGCAACTATACAGTTAGAGGATAAAAAAAATATTGCTAGCTATTATCTCCTTTTGTTGAAATTAATATTTTGTCAGTCATTAACTGTGGAAATGCTGATGATTAGGTTTCCTTCCATTAAATTAATTGCAAAAAAACCTGATAGTGGAGTGTATTTGGAGCAATAAACTGGCAAGGATTGTGAAATTATGAAGCAGAGCTTTTAACTGGCATGGATTACTTACACCCAAGTTTTTCTAAGAGATTAGGAAAGGCCGATTGTTGAACTAGTCAAATACTTTTCATCTTAAATAGATCTTTGCTATAGCAACTGATAGCTAGAAGGTTAAGTCCTTTTGACCATTATGTAGATGATGAAAATGAAAAAAAAAGATATTGTATTAACATTTCTGGATTTTAACCTTCTTTACGTATTATATTTTGGACACTGTATGAAAATATAGAGATGAATTTTATTTATTTATTAAATTTATCAGCTGCCCATTGTACCACAAGGTAACTCTGGCCAGTTTATTATATTAAAAAGGTAACATTTTACAAGACCTATATACAACAGGAACTAAATAATAATAATAAAAAAGATAAATACACTGCCCTTTTAAAAAAAATAAAAATAAAAACAAGGCAGGCCTTCTGTCTCCAAATGAAGGGCAACACAGGTAGAATATGATCTGGAGAAGCAAAACTGATTTCTTTAGATATTAACATGCAACGCATTTATTACCGAGTGTATTTCCCCCCCCCCCAGATTGTTTTTTCATCAGATAAACTCAACGGCTCACAGTCTTGTGTTCTTGCAGGCACACTGCGTTGATATGCCTCTGGGTTGTTGTGGCCCTTGATTGCAATGACACTGGCACACACTAAAAGGAACCCTTGCCACAAACCCAATCGCTATGCTACGTAGTGATCAAAGATATGGAGACTTAGAAGGGGGAAAAAAAGAGCAGAACCAACTTCATGTTAAAATACTAAGATTGGTTTAATATTGGTACACATTGGGGTTCCCCCTCCCCCGAAATGTCCGTTTATTGGCAGGATAAAGTAAAACTGGTATTTTATCCTCCCCCCAAAAATGTTCATTGATTGCAATGAGGACAATTTGCCTGTCTGAATGTGCCTTTTTTTAGACTATGGCAGGTGACTGATGACCGTTTCCAGTTGTATTTAGATATGTCATATACACGTGGGGTTTTTTTTTTGCAGTGCTAATAATAAGGAGCCTTGTGTTTTAAATGTTATGGCTTTGCTGGAAGAAAGATGGTTCTGCTGACAAGCATTTCATGAGCTTTAAGTTGCAGGTGGAAAGCTCTGAAGATGTGCCTGGCAAATAAAATTTAGTTCTTGGCATCTTTGTTAGAAAGGGCTTCTAAACACCTTCACACGGTGCATCAAATCATCTTTATTACATGATGCTATATTAAAAAAGAAAGAAAGAGAAAGAGTTATAGATCACCACTTGCTCTTAAAAGTGTCACTTTTCAGTTGATGAGTAGAAATAACGTCTGCTCGGATCTGTGCCCTAAAGAAGAGGAGGTTATATATACTGTATATCTCTCTCACCATCAGTTTCTGGAGTTTTTGACCTCTTCTACTCTTATTTGCCACCTACGTAGAAAAGCGCCAGTGATTAATCTGAATTTGAGAGAAAAAAAAATCGTCCTGGTTACTGGCAGACCAATAAATAGCTCTTTGGGTTTTGCTTCTATTTTAATAGCAACTTGCAAAGAGGTCCGTGCAATTGATCTTGAATATTTCACAGGCCAAAACAGTCGGACATTGCTTGTATCGGGATGATCCAGTATTGTCCAGTGTTTGTTTTTCCCGGTCTGGGATGGAGGAAACCCAGGTTTTAACCAAAGATCAACAGGAAATTCTAGCCAAGCTGTGGCTGCCACCCGATCATGTTTTATTTAGCTTTTGAGCAGAAAGCTCAATCCGATATCCCCATTATGTAGCGGGGCATGCACCGAACGTTATTGTCGGATATAAAGTCAGGACACATTAGCCGTCTCTTTTATTACGCAATCTTCATTATCAAAGAACACCAAGTACCGCTAAAATGCTTTCTGGATGATGGGTGAGATTTTATTGTTCTTCCACTGTTGGCTGTGATTAAAGCAAAGGGAATGTACAGTTTCTTCTTCTTCTTCTTTTTTCTTTTTTTCCATCCGTCAGGAAACGAGGTAAAATAGATGAACATGTGCTGGCGACAGATTAAAAAGGGCCAGCCTAAAGTCCATTAATAATTCTCATATTTAGGATTTTCTCCCATACTGTACTTAACAGCATCTACAACATTTAATCTCTTTTCAGGGAGAGGAGAGGATTTTTTTCCCCTTCCTCCATCAACCCCCCCCCAACCATGTTGCCAGAGTGATAGGCCCAGATTTTCCGAGGCAGCACATTTGTCTGTCAGAGCTGTGGGCTGGTTGTGGTGATTTACTTCCCGTCAAATGATGCCGGTGTCCGGTTGATGATATAGCCTCGCTGGATATGGGGAAATTTGTTACCTTTAGCTCTGACAGGAAGATAATTGCTGATGGTTAACAGAACTGTGTGGAATCCATAGGTTGTGTAGCAACACAAGCTTCGCTATCTTGTTCAAGAAGTCAGTCTCTTCAAATTAACTTCTGGAAGCGGCTCTTTCATAAGACAAATTTTATTTTACTTTGGCCTGAATTGTCTGGGGATATTTTTTCCTCCTCTCCCCTTAACCGGGAAAGCTTATTGATCCGAGTAACTAGGAAGAGTCTTGTTATTAAGAAGATTTGATATTTGTGTCATCGCTTTTAAGTCCTGCTGCACTATTGAGACTGCTTTCATTAGGGTTATACCAAGCAAGGGAAAAAGCTTTTATAGCCTACCTTCACCAAATAAGGCAGAAATGTATAAACAGGAAGAAGAAATTGTTGCAGTCATTGCCTGCAGTAATGTTGGTAAGAAATAATGCAATTGTTCTGCGGAGGCCAATTGCTTTGGAAGTAAACTTCAGAGGTTACGAAGAACACAGAATCACAGGGACCCTGGAGGTCTTCTATTTTGACCCCCTGCCCATGGCAGGAGTCCTTATACTGTTCCAGATAAATTTACCAAAGGGCAGAACAAGAAGCAATGGGTGGAAGATCATTAAAAAGAGAATGAAGGAGAAACTTCCTGACAGTGAGAACAATTAACCAGTGGAACAAAAGTTGCCTTCAGAAGTTGTGGGCGGCTCCACCACTGGAGATTTTTAAGAAGAGACTGGAAAAACCATCTGTCTGAACTTGTATAGGGTCTCCTGCTTGAGCTAGGGGTGGAATTGCCTAATCTCTTAAGTAAAAGTTGGGTGGCCTAAATTAAAGAGGTTGGAATTCATTGCTGGAATGTATTTTTATGCCACAAACTGCAATAGTATTCAGCCAGCAGATGGCAGTATTTGCAAGCTTGGATCCATGGTATACACTCTATGCTCTTTTGTTCTCAGTGGAGTTTCTTTCTCCTGTTACAATTCAATAGTTGAGCAGTAAAACACATGGTGACGGTACTCTCTGTTTGCTTTGTGGTGCTTTATAGAAACAGAATTTCTAACAAAAGATTATTTACTCTCTTTTAATAATCCTACAGTGTACAGTGCCACATCTTGGGTTTGAATTTGTACTCTGATAATATTAATAGTAATAAATAATAATAATATAATAAACAACGAATGTGGTACTGTGTGGAGGTCATAAATATTTGGAAGCAGAATTGAATGTGTTAACATTAGGTTAAATTCATTTATATTCCTAATTTGAACTGTATTCCCTCTCTAAGCAGTTTACAGAGTCAGCATATTTACCCCCAATAATCTGGGTTCTTATTTTTTTCAACCTCCAAAGGATGGAAGGCTGAGCCAACTTGGAGCCAGTGAGAATTGAACTGCCGAACAGTCGGCAAAATTAGCCTGCAATATTCATTCCAACCACTGTGCCACTAGGGCTCATAGATAGTATGTAAACCTAAAAATAAGCAGTAATTAGCTTAAGAATACAGAATATTACAGAACAACAGAGTAGAAGGGGCATTGGAGGTCCTCTAGTCCATCCCCTGCTTGAGAAGGAGCTGAGTGACCTTGAGGCCAGTCACTCTCTCTCTCTCTCTCTCTCTCTCTCTCTCTCTCTCTCTCTCTCTCTCTCTCTCTCTCTCTCTCTCTCTCTCTCTCTCTCTCTCTCTCTCTCTCTCTCTCTCTCTCTCTCTCTCTCTCTCTCTCTCTCTCTCTCTCAAAACCCCTCAGAGGATTGTTGTTGTGAACAAAATAAGAGGCGGAAGATGTGTTGGATATGTTCACCAGCTTGAGTTATTTGTAAAAATAATAAAGATGGGATTCAAATAAATAAGTAAATAAGTACTACACCGTGTTGGCCTGCTCTTGAAATAAGGTTACGTATAAGAAGCTTTATAGTGGGAAGTAAAACCATTAAAAACTTGTTTTTAATGAAATCCTTGAGGGCAGAAACTGAAGTTTAATGACTTTTAGATTGTTTATAGGAAGGAAGGAAATCTCCCCATTGCTAGGATCTAAATTTTGGGTTTCCTTTCCTTTCCTTTCCTTTCCTTTCCTTTCCTTTCCTTTCCTTTCCTTTCCTTTCCTTTCCTTTCCTTTCCTTTCCTTTCCTTTCCTTTTCCTTTCCTTACCTTTCCTTTCCTTTCCTTTCCTTCCCTTCCCTTCCCTTCCCTTCCCTTCCCTCCCCTTCCCTTCCCTTCCCTTCCCTTCCTTTCCTTTCCTTTCCTTTCCTTTCCTTCCCTTCCCTAATTCTCCTTCCTTTCCCTCCCTCCCTCCCTCCCTTTCCTTTCCTTTCCCTTCCCTTCCCCTCCCTAATTCTCTTTCCCTTCCCTTCCCTTCCCTTCCCTTTCCTTTCCTTTCCTTTCCTTTCCCTTCCCTTCCCTTCCCTAATTCTCCTTCCTTTCCCTCCCTTCCCTTCCCTTCCCTTCCCTTCCCTTTTCTTCCCTTCCCTTCCCTTCCCTTCCCTTCCTTTCCCTTCCCTTCCCTTCCCTAATTCTCCTTCCTTTCCCTCCCTTCCTTTGCTTTGCTTTGCTTTGCTTTGCTTTGCTTTGCTTTCCTTTCCTTTCCTTTCCTTTCCTTTCCTTTCCTTTCCTTTCCTTTCCTTTCCTTCCCTTCCCTTCCCTTTCCTTTCCTTTGCTTTGCTTTGCTTTGCTTTGCTTTGCTTTGCTTTGCTTTGCTTTGCTTTCCTTTCCTTTCCTTTCCTTTCCTTTCCTTTCCTTTCCCTTCCCTTCCTTTCCTTTCCTTTCCTTTCCCTCCCTTCCCTTTTCTTCCCTTCCCTTCCCTTCCCTTCCCTTCCCTTCCCTTTCCTTTCTTTCCCTTCCCTTCCCTAATTCTCCTTCCTTTCCCTCCCTTCCTTTCCTTTCCTTTCCTTTCCTTTCCTTTCCTTTCCTTTCCTTTCCTTTCCTTTCCTTTCCTTTCCTTTCCTTTCCTTTCCTTTCCTTTCCTTCCCTTCCCTTCCCTTCCCTTCCCTAATTCTCCTTCCTTTCCCTCCCTCCCTCCCTTTCCTTTCCTTTCCTTTCCTTTCCTTTCCTTTCCTTTCCTTTCCTTTCCTTTCCTTTCCTTTCCTTCCCTTCCCTTCCCTTCCCTTCCCTTCCCTTTCCTTTCCCTCCCTTCCCTTTTCTTCCCTTCCCTTCCCTTCCCTTCCCTTCCCTTTCCTTTCTTTTCCTTCCCTTCCCTTCCTTTCCCTTCCCTTCCCTAATTCTCCTTCCTTTCCCTCCCTCCCTTCCTTTCCTTCCCTTCCCTTCCCTTCCCTTCCTTTCCTTCCTTTCCTTCCCTTCCCTTCCCTTCTCTTTCTCTTTCTCTTTTCTTTTCCTTTTTTTGTTTTAAAGGAGATTTACCAGAGAGGCAGAAAGGTTCTTTAAATTGTATGTTGTAGTTAAAAGTTTTTAAGTTTTCCTTCAACCGTTTTTGCACCATTTTATCTTCTTTACTTGGATTTGCCACCGTGTGACCTCGTGTTGTATTTTTTCTGAATGACAATGAAAGTAATTGAAAATATTGATTGGCAGTACAGTTAAGTTGTCAACACAACCATTTAATTTGTCAAGAGGACTTGTTAAATTGTCAAAAATCATATAAAAAAACTCCTTCAGTCACTGATGATATACATTAGGGATGTGCATGAATCAAATGGCCCATTTCTAAGATAAGTATTGAAGAAAAAATTCTTAAATGGTTTTCTCATGATACTTTTTCTTTTTTATTTATTAAAAAACATATTGAATTAAAAATAAAATACCTCAACGTTACAAAGCAGGTAAACATTTTCATTAGATATCAATGGGTATCCCGTATTAAAATTTAAGCTGTGTGCTACTCCCAATATGTAGTATACTTAACATGTTTTATTTTTTCTGAAAGCCTTTGAAACTAATTTTTTGAGGGTCTTTCTTTCTTCATTTTAAATTTTTATGGTAGTTGTTCTTGATCTCAATCGTGACCTGGCTAGAAATATAGTCTGTATGCAAGGGGAACGTTCAGTTCAATGTACCTGATTCTTCTAATGTGAACACATTCGACATATTTTCTCTCACACAGTTATGAAAATAAACTCCCATTTATCTGCTGGAATTTCTCCAGCTACAGTGTATGATCTATTCTTGTATAAATTCATTGACAAAAAGAAAGAAGAAATAAATGGAGAAGGAAAAAAAATCATGACTCTTTTCTGTTCAGATAGTTAATCATCCCTCATATATTTACATATATTTTGTTAAATGTATATGAGCAATCTTCTGCTCCAATATATGCCCATTTCTTTGAGTACACAGTGCATTCTTAAATGGACTTACTGATTTTATATATTTTGTTCTCTCATCTTTTTAACGATTTAAAAAGTGTGAAATATAGTTTAAAATGGAATATAGGAAGAATTTTAAAACCTTGGTGGTGGCCAAAGCATTTTATACACACACAATATGTGTGTGTGTGTGTGTGTGTGTGTGTGTGTGTATCTGGTCTGGTTGATGCACCTTTGTTTTTTTGTTTTGTTTTAACTGTACACACACACATATACACATACACACATGCACATATCGTTTTCCTGCAGCCAAGAAGGCTCCACGCCCATTTGCACCACTCAGGTGACTCTGAGGACACAGGCAAATCTCCAAGTGGCCTCAGGGACTCTCCAAAAGAAGGCAAATGTCCAGCGGTCTGCAAGGAGTATAAATCCTTCCATTCTCCACCATCCAGTCAGAGCTGAAGAAGCTTCTGGGATGAGAAGTGAAACGTCTTCAAAGAAAAACAAGAAAAGTCCAGTTGCCTCCTGAAAAAAGCACCTCTGGGACAGCCAGGACCTGGATGACGGAGAATCTCCATAGACGTCCAAGACAACTAAAATGTTCCCTAATTCTGCTGTTTGGCTCAGATGTTCCACAGAGAATTAAATTTAAAGTAAGCATGCGGAGACCGATAAGAATTTCTTAAAAAGCTAGAAGAGCTTGTTTTATGGACGAGAACGATCAATCAGGAGAGGTAAGCTGAGGTGAAAAATATTTTTTTTTAATGGGAGACAAGAAATAGGCTGGCCGTCCATCACACACCTGTGAGGCCATCTCCTCAGGCGACCATTTTCTTGGTGTCTTTATCGTAACTTTTAGTGGGTGATCAAAACAGGCTTTTCTCGGTATAAATCGGATCAAGTCAGATGACAGCGATGAAAGCTTGCGGGTTAAATTAGCCATAGGTTTATTATAGGGGAACTTTGTGTTTTAATGATGATTGATGATGTCCCCGTTACAACTCAGGTTTGCTGGGCCCCATTTGGGTCATCCAGTTTTCACCACAGATGCTGTGTTTCTTGGGGGGGATGTTATTATTGTTTTATTTCTATTTTTAAGGCATTAAGAACAACAAGAAGAGGAATAATGTGCTGAGCATAATTGTGGGGATTTTTGACCAAAGCTCTCACAGCCAAAGAACCAGAAATTTAGACTTTTTTTGGGGGGGTGCCTATTATTTGACCCTTGTGGGTTTCCTCCATTTTATGTTTCTAACAAGCTTGTGAGGTGGCTTAAGGGGAGTCCTGAGGCCGAAATCTGACTTTCTAAAGAGCAGGTCAAGGTTAAGGGGAAGATTTTGAATTCAAGGTGCAGGTTTAGCTGTCTCCACTTAACCACAATAGCTTTCTGCCTTAATTTTTCAGGAGAACGATAATGAATCTTGATGCCTATGATAGATCTCTATTTATTTTTAAATGTAGCCATCTTAAGGTGACACAACTTGGGTCATTACTGATTAAACACTTTCAGAAAGATATCTCTGGAGATCAAAGATTAATATCTGCCATCTGAAGGCATCGCCTTCGGGGTGACAATAAGAAACATAAAGCAATTGGAGCTGATAAGTTAAGCTGGACCAATTTGGCTGGAGGTAATGGTTTTCTTAAAATCAGTATATAGGTTCTGATTCACAAGGAGCTGCTGTTTCTTGCTTTTTTGGGGAGGGGAAAACATAGATGTTCTTTCAAGTCCTGATTCCAGGTTAAAGGAAATTTATCATACCTTTTCATGGGCAGAAATGCACAAGGCCAGGTTGTTTCTGAAAACTTGTAAGAGAAGAGCATTTTAATTCAATATTCCCAGATGGATTCTTAATGATCTGTTTTCTGCCTAGGTACCTGTTGTATCTCCTGGTCCTTCACATTGAAATATGAATAGGTATAAATGGGGTGGTGATATTGGTGGTTGATTGTTTCTCAATATGGGGAATTTTCTTTTCATGTTTATTGTTTCTATAGATTGTTGCACAGTCGGCCAGATGTTCAGACTGGATTTGGCATTTGTATTCACCTGTTGAGTCTTTCCCAGGCATAGGTAGATGTTCTTGTTTAACAGTATCATTGCAGGATGTTTCAAGTAAGGCTGCCTTTTGCAATTGACTGATGGTGAATTTGTGTCAATGGTGTTCAAGAGATGCTCCAGTTGTCTATGGCAGGGGCCCCCCATCTGCGTGCTGAGACCCACTATTGGTCCGTGGCCTATTGGCCACCGGGCCACGGGAAAGGCTGGCCAGTGCACGGACGTGTTTGTGGAGTGGAGGAGAAGGGCAGGACAGCAACTGTGGGGTCCTGGGTGCTCTCTGAGCTTGCTTGTTTTCTTGCAGATGTTTCATTACCCAAACTAGGTAACATCATCAGTGCTAGAAGGGAGTGAGGTTTGAATGGGAGAGGAGGAGGAGGAGAAGGAGAAGGAGAAGGAGAAGGAGAAGGAGAAGGAGAAGGAGAAGGAGAAGGAGAAGGAATGACTGTGATGTTCTTGGTGCTCTCTGAACTTGCTTGTTTTCTTGCAGACATTTCATGACCCAAACTAGGTAACATCATCAGTGCTAGAAGGGAGTGAGGTTTGAATGGGAGAGGAGGAGGAGGAGGAGGAGAAGGAGAAGGAGAAGGAGAAGGAGAAGGAGAAGGAGAAGGAGAAGGAGAAGGAGAAGGAGAAGGAATGACTGTGATGTTCTTGGTGCTCTCTGAACTTGCTTGTTTTCTTGCAGACATTTCATGACCCAAACTAGGTAACATCATCAGTGCTAGAAGGGAGTGAGGTTTGAATGGGAGAGGAGGAGGAGGAGGAGGAGGAGGAGGAGGAGGAGGAGGAGGAGGAGGAGAAGGAGAAGGAGAAGGAGAAGGAGAAGGAGAAGGAGAAGGAGAAGGAGAAGGAGAAGGAGAAGGAGAAGGAGAAGGAGAAGGAGAAGGAGAAGGAGAAGGAATGACTGTGATGTTCTTGGTGCTCTCTGAACTTGCTTGTTTTCTTGCAGACATTTCATGACCCAAACTAGGTAACATCATCAGTGCTAGTCTGATCACTATCATCACTACGTAGCCCTGATGACATTACTAGTTTGTTTAATGAAACATCTGCAAGAAAACAAGCAAGCTCAGAGAGCACCACGGCCCCCTCACGTCAACCCTGAACTACAAATATTCTTTATTAAAACTCAAATTCTTTTCAGGGTTGTTAACTTGTGAGTATTGAGCATCAAAGGCAAAAGCTGTGGTTACTCTGAAGTCTGGTTTTCCTTAGATCCAGGTGCTTAATTCTTCTTCCCTTCCTTATAAGATAACATTAAGTTTCTTGTTCTGATTTAGCTTTTCTGTATCTCCAATTCCCACCCATGTTGACTATTCCTTATCGAAGGGAGGAATGCAAAAAATCTGGTGACCCCCTTTACTTGGTCACAGCATTAAACATTCCTTCACAATTATCCTGTCTTTACAGAACAGGGTCTTTTTGTTGACTCATTATAATATCAAACTAATATCATAGTTGCTGCAGATTACTTTGAAGATGGCTGAAGAGATCAGTGGATGGTGGCACTTCGTTCTTCACCTCCTAAAATGTTGTTTACCTCTTGAAGAAGGTCTGAAAACTTGGAGGGGAGGGGGAGAGACATCAGCTGTGATCTTCAAGCCAACTCAGAAACCAGATGTTCCAGTTCAACCCCAATGGTTGAACCTTGGTGGCCACAATCAGAAAGTATTGCATTAATCTTTGGGCTATTTAGTCCTCTTATCTACTAGCCCAGACTTGTTCTTTTGTAACTCACAACAAAGAAGGAGGATGCCTTTAAAAAAAAAAATCTCCACCAAGCACCGAGGCATTACAGATTAGGTCACTGCAACCGCTGCTAGGCTGAACATGATGGATGAGTAAGGGAATGAGTTTTTGCTGCAGCGGTATTGTGCAATCTTTTCATTGTCACCAACGG